>CAEGAF010031733.1:0-14159 GCA_903067075.1 Micropoecilia bifurca | reverse complement strand
GGGGAAGACGCAGAGACAGGACTCACAGGGAACAGGACTACACAGAAACTCAAAAATAAACACAGAGAAACACAGATCCTCACAGAAAAGGTGGTTGAAAGGTGAAAAGACGTCCACTTAAAGACATTTTCTGATTACTATGAAGGGTGGTTGAGGTTGGTCAGGTTGACTTTCAATGTTTTTTCTTTGGCCTGGACATTTAGCTTTTTCTGGGTAAAAGTGTCCAGTTTTCAGTGTAATTTTATTTGTTAAATTAGGACAGTTATAAATAGCCATAAAAAGATGAATATCCAGAGAGATCTGTACAGCAGGTACGGTAATTATTACTGATAACAGCTTCACGGAAAATACGTCAAAGTCTCCAAATCATCCCTTAAAGTCTGTAAAGCTTTTCCAGCCAAGACTGATCAATTCACACATTAGTAATCAACCATGGCTTCGTGCTTGAACGTGTTGTTTTTCATTCCATCTTCTACTCCCTTTTAAAGGTCACATCTTGATGAAGCTGTCAGGAGCATATCATCTTCAAAATTGAAGAAATAAAAAACGATTTCGGGGGAAAAAAAGTGATCTTTAGGGGCTAAAGGCCAGCTTCCACAGATGTTTACGGATTTCTTTGTTTAACGCTGCAGACAACTCAAAGTTATCTCTGCCTCTGCCTTGATGGAATAACAGCAAGTATTACTGGCTGCAGTATCAACGCCATCTGGAAGGCTGAGCCAAATATCTGACTTGTTTGCGCCATATTTTTCTTCAACTTGGGTAAAAAGCTAATCATATTATTTGAAAGACATTTATTTAAATTAAGTTGACATATGGATTAGAAGAGAAAAAAAATATTCCCTTAATATGATTAAATTGTGCTGCAATAAGATTTACTGTCATTTATTCAATGCATGTTCTTTTATTTTGGAAATAAACAGGAAAGTATAATTAGAGAGCAGATCGCTACTTTAGATTTGCATAACATATCCAGTTTTCAGCATAGCTAAGTGACAGGCAGTCAATAGTTCCTGGTATAACGGATTCAGTGTTGCTATATACAAGTCAACTTCAGTAAACATCCATCATAGATGTCCGGATCAATGTGGCCTGAGTCCCAAAAATGTAGGAAGTTTTCTGTTATCTATCTTGTGAAATATGATCCTTCTGACTCGTTTATAATCGATTCTTTTACACCTCAAGCAACAAGTTTGTTGCTAGTCTCAGGTGATGAATGAGGAGAAAAAGTAGAGAGAAGAAATTGATTTTTTTTTTGTCAGATTGGATTAAGCAGTAACAGAACCTCCAATTAACCATTTTTCACATGTCAACTTACATCACAAAGGCTGTGACGTTTTGGGACGGCGCCTTCAGAAGAAAAACCAGACCGAGAGGGAGAAAAAGAGGAGAAAGAAGACAGGGGTTGAAAAGGAGGATAGGGGAGATGAGTTTGACCTGAAAGAGACATTGGATAAATGTCAGGAAGGAAATAGCATGAAGACAGATACCAACATAAAAAGGGAATTGGGAGGAAAGAGAAGGTCATGGGTGAAATAGATAGGAAAAAGTACAAATGACAAAAGGATTGATTCTGGTATTTCTTTAAGTTGTGTTGAAGTTTTCCCACAAACAACTTTGGATTCTTCAGCAACTATTCAGTTTGATATGTTGGAAATCAACGGTAAAACGGCAAAACTTGTGTAACTCTAGTAAGTCTGAGGACTCCAAACTACTTTAACCCAATCACACACACATCACACACACATTCATGTACTGAAGCTACATGTTAGCCACAGCTACCCCCAGACTGACAGAAGCGAGGCAGCGTTTCAATAGGCTCCACCAGGCTACCAACCATCAGCAGCAGGCAGGGTGGGTAAGAGCCTGGGCCTGGGGGTCTGGGGGCCTGGGGGCCCGGGGCCCTTATTCTTTATCCTTCATCAATCAACCCTGCATCCCTCATCCATCCTACCTCGTCCCCATGTTCCTCATCCATTGTGTTTTGATATCAGCAAGCAACCTTTAGAATGTGGATTGAGAGGAGGAGAGGTGGAACCTTTGCTTGGTGCAAAAAGAGAGATATTGTGAATATTTCATGTTGCTGTTGGCTAATAGACTTCCTCTCTTTTGAATTTCAATGTTTTGTCAAATACTTTAAATGCAATAATTTATAAATTATTCTGTTTTCAGTCGTTCAGAGTATTTGGTCCAAAAAATGGTAGTTTAGGGGAAGGAATCAGAAGGCTGTAATACTGTATCCTTGCATTAGATATAGTTGAAGAGGCTCTGTTTAAAAGTAAAGTTTTCTATTTAAGGCCAATAAATACATTTTGTGTTTATGTGACTGATTTGAACGGGATTCATTTTGGCCAGTTTTAACCAAATTTAACAATCATTAAAACACATTTTCTTATTGAAGATGATTTCCGCAAAATGCTTTTCAGAATTATTCTTATCCTTCAATTATTTTTTCATTTTGTGACATCGCATCCATAAAGATGAGTAGTTTTTGACAAGGTTTCATGTATAATATTATACCTTTATTTTTGTTTTTTTACTCAAATCTGAAAGTATGACAGACTTTTTGTCAGCTCCCAACATTCTGATACTCCCAAATTAACATCAATTGGAAAGCATGTTGCAAAACTTGAGACATATCAAGAAAAGATGGTCAACCTTAACAGGCAGAAATGTCAAGACGTCAGCCAGTAGTGTGAACGCCATAAATCTGACCTCTAGGGAACAGTGACATAAAATAAAGCCATTGCTGAAAAATGTTGCCACATATCTTTTTCCTTTCATTCCACAATTTTTCACTCTTCCTTGTTTTATCATATAATATTGCAATTAAAAAGCTAAAGTTTAGTTCTAATGTGAAGAAATAACTACGGGTTGAAATGACAACGTAAATAAATACAATTCTGTGAAGCAACCATGTCCCACCCTGTAATCTGTGAGCTTTCAGAGGAAAGGGAAAAAAGGCTAGGAGTTCAGCATGGACCTCTGCAGTGGGACACGCAGGATTAAGTGTAGCCCACTCAGAGGAAATATGGGGAAAGTGTCGCTCTCTCCCTGAACTCAAGCTCAGCTCATATCTTTCACAGCAGCCAGCTCTCCCGCGGTCAGTCTGGTGAAATTGATTGCCCTGCTTGCACTATATGAGCAACAGTCACTTTGGGATTTACTTTGCTGTAAGGAACATCAACCCACTCCACCCTCGATTCCAAATTGATTATAAAACTGCTTTCTGCTGACACTGACACATCTGTGGCTTGGAGCACACATGTGCGTGAGAGTGAGTGTGTGTTATCTTTAGAGAGGGTGCAACACAGATTGCAAAGGACTGCAAGATGATGGCAGTTAACATTAACTTCACATGCTAATACGTTGTAACGGCATTGAGTTGGGAAAATCTATGAAATAATTACGCTTAGTCTTTGTGTTCCCAATTTCTTCACTGCTGAATAATTTCCGCACTGAGAGATTGTCTCTTAGCAACGGTAAATTCACAACTTACTTTGCTACTGCTGAAAAAACTGGTCTGCACAGATGGATTCAAGGTGCAATAACGTTGGCATTATACAAAAGAAGATAAGTTTGTTGGGCCGATTACTTAAAAATTTCGCAACCTCTGATTTGCCTCGCAACAACCAACACGATGCATTTTGCTTCAACTGCAACAGAGGTATAGGTAGGCAGCACATCAATAAAATATGGCTGCTTACAATTATTATGTATTACTCTATATGTCACTTAATGTTACATCTACTATGATATAATTATAAATGATATAAAAATAATTAGATCAGGAAATTGAAAGAGTGTCTCTTTGAAAATATAACATTTTGGCCAGTATTATATATTTAATTCAGGTATTGAAAGTAGAGTTCAAACATAAATTCCCTTGTAATTAAGTTGTGCATTTTGATTCTTGATTAAAGGGCAATTCAACATGACAAAAATACCATTTGGAAATTATTAAAAAAATAATAATAATCTGCTTTGTACCAATCAAATCAATGTTCAAGTTCATTTTACCAGGAAGTATTTGAGCAACATTAAAATATTTCTGTAAAGGCAGAGCAGAAAACTTAAATGTCTACATCTTTGATAATCGTCTAGACAAAAAGCACCATGAGGAGCTTTTTGGATGAAAGCGCTTCATTATAAATTCAACATGCTTTATTTCCTGCTCCTAATTAGATCCATGGAAATGCTGCTGACACAGCATGATGGCCAGACACTGAAATACAAGAGATGCAGCCCAAAAATGATGGTCTTTCTCCCTGTGTGGATTCACAAACTACAATACAGCTTGTTCTGCTGCTTTTTAGTAAGGACCTGATCCTCACTCAGGATTCTTTCAGGTCAAGTTAGTACTTTCACTGGACATTTCAATGGTTCCTACAGATGTACTTGTATGAACAAATGAATGTGATACTTTCAGGCATCTGGAAATCATATTAAACTGGTGCAGGTCTGTAAACTTACTAATTTAACTTCTACCTCTCAGTTTTTTGGCCTTTAGCAAATAGAATGTTTGTAATTCTGCCCTCATCAAAACCATTATAAATACAAAATATTTGTAACGTACAATATGTTCATAATTTAGTCAAATATAGACAGGAAAAACAATGTAAGGTGGCTTTTACCCAACATTTCTAAAAATCTGGTTAATATCTCTACGTTGAAGGAGAATGCATCATCTATCAGATTCTGAGGAGTTTACAAGATCAAGCACATATAGCAGCAAAGTCTTCTGGTTATT
The DNA here is from genome assembly GCA_903067075.1 of Micropoecilia bifurca. NCBI lineage: Eukaryota > Metazoa > Chordata > Actinopteri > Cyprinodontiformes > Poeciliidae > Micropoecilia > Micropoecilia bifurca. The sequence goes on along the minus strand of CAEGAF010031733.1, from coordinate 9,409 downwards.
TAGCCGAGTATTATTTGAATAATTTGAGAAACCTCAGTAGCTCTTCACCTCCAGCACATTCCAGACGGAACAATTCTCCTTCCTGTTTTCCCAGCTCTTCCTTTGCCATCTTGCCTCCGGCTCTATCACCTTTCCCAAGGATTCTGGTTCACGATCCTCCTGATGATGATACTTTTTGACTTTCACCTGGCTTGCCTCCATAATACCATTTTCTAATATTTTCAAATAAGATTTTAAGAATCATATTAGCAAAGACACAGAACAGGATGAAAGAAAATGCTATTTGCAATTTTCCGTTGCCAAATGTTTGCTTTCTTTCCTGTAAAAACAAATTTCCCCTTACATGAGGTTTGTGTTGTGCTTCTGTTCATGTTCATGCTCTCTCCACTTACTTTGCCCCAAGAATCTAGTAGGTTTAAAAACATTCCATGCAGAAAACTATCCAAGGGCACAGGTGGGAAAACGTTCCATTTAATGGCAGCTGAAGAATCCAGACGGAGAGAGGAGGAGACAGCATGGCTGTCTGTGGAGAAGGTCACACTATAAAAAGATGTCTCCTTGCATTTAGACCCTGTTCTGCCCAGAATATTACAGGCTCAACAATTCAAGTAATTCACAGGGAGCCTTTTATTCACACAGCCTTAGGTGAGCAGCACAAAGAAAGAAAGAGCTGAGCTGCACCTCAGTATTGATGGCTCAACTTAGTCGGTCTAAAACCAATTCAGACACAAAGACACATTTTTTGAATGTTTTTTCAGGTTAAAAAAATGTAGTCTGTTGTTATTAGCTGTTATTTTTTTTTTTATTACTATGCATTTTAAAGCATATAGAATTAAAAAGGAAGCTTTTTTATTTAAGCCATAATTAAAACTGATATTGAAAGCAGTGGAGGTTTAATGGTGGGGAGCAAATCTGAAGGTCCCTAGGAAATGTGTGACTCTTCTAATATGTAGATGAACCAGAGTTGCACATGGAACTATTTCATCTCTGCCACGATTAAAATTGCAGGTTCTCCTCTGTGCTTGTTTATTTATTTAGGCTTCCGAGGCCAGATGGACAAAGCCTACTCACTCCAACTGTATGCACAAAGACAGAAATCTGCATATTGCTTGCTTTCACCAGATTTATAAGCAGTGCACGTATGACTCCGCTTTAAGTCTTAAACGTAGTGTGCATTCACCTGCTTGAGCTTGTCTTCCACTCCCATATTAAGGCATGGATTGATGCAGACACTCCCTCTGAGGTATTTGTACCGTAAAACCCCCACTCCTCTCTCTCCACCTCAACCTAAAAGTCCAGATAAATAAAATAAACCCGCAGAAGAAGAGAAAATAAACTGAAATTGCCCTTGAAGAATTTCTGAAGGTTTCTAGTTTCTCCAGAGCAGCAGCTGTTATGCAGTGGTGCCTAAAGTGGGTCCTGGAGGGCCGGCATCCTGCATGTTTCAGTTCTCTCCCTGGTGGTAGTAATAACCTTTTCAGCATGTCAATGATCTTCTTAGACCTTCTAATGAGCCATCATTTGATCCATGTGCGTTAAACCAGGGAGGACCGACTTTGGGCACCACTGTGTTGTAGTCCGTCGTACCTAAAGCAGTCGTCTTGCAATCGGAAAGTTGTAGGTTTGATTCTGGCATCCTTCTGTCATGTGTTGATGTGGAACTTAACCCAAAATTGTCTAACAATCGGTGAATGAATGTGTGTATGAGTGGAAGTGGCTCTAATATAAAGTGCTTTGACTGGTCAGAATGACCAGAAAAGTGCCATAAAACTCAATTTACTATTATTCACAGAACCAACAATTAAAGATGATGGTTTTATAAAAGATTCATATTTTCTTGCAGCTGCTGTGAAATTGTCACTTCTTCATTTTATGGTAACAAACATGCAATCCCTTTTCCCCATTAAAAATTACTATAGTAGGCTAATAGGACACCTGGATGTTTATATGTGTAGTATAAAGAAATTAATGAACGGAACGCAATCTGACTCCTTATTGTTATCAGAGCTCAGGAAAAAAATGTTTGCAGTGTTTTGTGTCTAATCCCTATAAACTATACAGACTATAAAGATATTCAAATTCTATGTTTTTATGTTACAATCACAAATAACCAGCTGACAAAAAATCTGTTGCATGTTCTTTCTTCAACAGGACAATCATATCAAATATATAGCTAGAGTTACAATAAGAAAGGTAAAATTAAAGGACACTAACGTGTTAAACTGGCTCATTTAACGTTCAGACTTAAATGTGTGGCAAGACTTGAAAACCTCTGTTTCACATCCAACCCTTCCCATGTTGAGATATATTTTAAAGAAAAATGGGGATAAGAAACAATCCTCTAGATATCTATAGCTGGAAGAAACCACAAGAGACACGCAGCTCATATTTTTCAAAGGCTGACAAAAGTGAATTAAAATTTTTTATAAGAGCACAATAAAATAAAGAATAAGTTTCGGATTGTAAGCTAAGGAACTTTAAGGAATGAATACCAAAGGAATGAATACCAATGCAAGGCACTCCAAGTGTGTTCAAGATGGCAGATAAGAAATCTGCCATCAGCATACAAACAGCTTCAGTAAAAACGTAGGATGCAAGAGATTTCTGCTCATGAAACCCAAACCTTCCTCAAGTTCCTGGGATCAAAAGCAAATGTATATTTAGCTCCAACCACCCATATATGTTTTTTTAGAGTTGTTTGACAAAAGGTCACTGTTCTTATGATACATCATGCTGAGCCAAGGTCAGCCTTTTCACACCGAGTAACATTTTGTCTTTAAAAGCAGGGATGATGAAATGTTAATTCAAACGAGTTGGTGGCAGTCTTCCATCTGGCTCAATCTTTAGGAAGCGCTTCTTGCTTTTACCTTCAATCAGTATCCAAAGCATTCTAGAACAGCTGTACATGATGCAGGTCCTGAGATGAGCATCCTGAAGAAGATTTTTTTAATTTACAGGTAGTCAGGCCAAGTCAGTCAGGACAACTCCTGAATGAGGACCAACGCAAGCAGTCAGGAGTTGGCAGGTAAAGAATCATTAGAGGAGATATTTTCCACTGGCTGTAGCAGAGCAGATGGTCTAACAAGTCAAAATCCCGGAGCACTTAATAACAAAGACAAAGTTGGGAACAGATAACACACAAATAGGAGGTTTTTTTCAAAGCATTCCTATTCAGAAATGCTGCCAGTACAGAAAAACTAAAACTAAAAATATCTAATTCTAACTCCATGGAGGATTTTTTTTACATATTCATAAAGACATTCTTCAATCAATACAAGATGTAGTCATCATTGATGCACTAAAGAGATTGCATACTGTATTTGACATTAAGATATCAGTAGTGAAAAAGGACTATCGAAGTCTTTAAATTACCACATTTTTCATTTTTAATTCAGGATTATGACCTATTTCATCTTTTCTGTCTAGATGTTTTGCAAATGCCAGCAAGTACATTTTCTCATATTGACTATATTGCAGACTTTATAGCTGTAAATCTCATTTTGCTGGTCCTATACAGAAAGAAGGGAACATCTGAGAAAATGGGGCTCATGGGGGATCTGTCGAGACCACTTAACTCTCATTCTGTGTCTTGGTAATTACACCTGAAATTGGGGGAGCCAAGAACACCCGCAGCCCCGCAGTATCCAATTTCTCTGCAGGTCCTTCATGTGCACACACTCACACACACACACACGCACACACACACACACCCACACACCTATGCACACGCACACAGCGCACAGTAACTGAACAGATGAAATGAATTGACTATTACACACAAACACATGGACACACACACACAAACACACATAAAATCCAGTAGACCTGTTTTTTCGCTACATCTCATCTCCTTTCCTTTTCGCCGTCCCTTCCACTGCCAGCTCTTGTTTCCTATTTCTTCTGGTCAGCTTTGTATCTATTAGGTGTGACATTTCATTCGACTTTTTAATCACCTTTCTCTTCTTTGTCCTTCTGGAGCCAAATAACTTCACAGATCACGGTCATAAACACATACATTACATGTCAAGGTCTCCAGATGGAGCCTAAATACAGTTTGATGATGTTCCAGGTCATACGATGGGGGAAAAGTACTTTATACATCAATGTTTTTTCTCAGTAAGTTTATTTCTAATAAACCTGTTGACATAAAGTCAAACTTATATGTCTAAAGTAAGTCTTGAAATTATCATCTACAAATCAAATCATTTTTAAATGTGTTTCAGTAAATGTGTTAAATATTTTCCCCTTGTGTCATTGTTTGTAACTTCATTACACGTAACATAATCTATGCACTTCTCTATTTTGAGTCTGTGAATGTGGGGATTATTTTGGTTGTCATAGACATCTGGTTTGAATTTAATAGCCAGCAGCAACAAAAACTATATGGGTTATGCGTTTTTCTACAACCAGTTGAGAATAAGTTCATCTTTCATTCACTGAGCCGTCGCCTCGTAACCTGGGTCACAAATGTCTGCATCATGACAGGCATTTCATTCCTCCAAATGGTGCATTCTTGAAATTTAGCTGCCACGATGGAGAAAAACAAACATGGATGTATTTTTTCTCTGTTTTTTTTTTTAGGGAAACACTGCTGCTGATGTGACAGCAAGTCATCATTGATGCATATGCATTCAAGGTCTCAATCTTTCTGTGGCCCCAACCAGGGACACCCACAGGCACCCATGCGAGCAACTGCCATGTTGTATCGGCTGAAATCACTCTTATCTCACTCTGGAGAATGTCTTTGGCTGTCCTTGGAGAGGAGCAGTCAGGGATGAAGGGAGGCGGTCCGCGAACGGCGGCGAGCGGAGAGAGGAGCTGGAGAGGTTGGACTCCAGGCATTTGTATTCCTCACTGCTAGTCTGTGACGATCCTGGAAAAGTGAGAAAGGCAAGAAGAGGAAAACACGAGCACAGCGGGGGATGTTGGCAACGCCATGGCAAGATGGCCGCTTGGATGACTTCACTGGCTGGTGAAGATGAACTGAGATGTATTTCTGATTTAAGCTTGTGTAAAGTAAATATTTTTAGGCTGGAGGTCATATGAATCATTGCATGAGATTAGATTCATGTATTAACTCATAAGTAAAACATAACCATAATAAAACTTAAGTGATCAACTCCAGATACAAATACAAACACGAGAAAGAACCAAAACACAAACAGCTCTGAATCATCACAAAATCAATATGTCCCATAAGGTTTTTCAGTAAGTAAAGCATGAAGTATTTTAAAATGTTCTGAATTCAGAACACGGCGGTCTAACACCAGCAGAGGACATGGCTCCTAAAAGAATGTGACTAACTGTGAAAACTTCACACTGAACCTAAAGCAGCATTCACATCACATAATCTTTTTAACATTTTTGATTTCAATGTTGCTCACCTTTCTACAACACTTTTCCTTTCACTAAACTTTTCCTGTATTTTGATACAGCACTCTGAACAGCCAGGTTCTTTCAAAATCCATTTCTGGGATTTACTCTCCTGGATAGTGAAGGCTATAATATAACATTTATGTAATAAAAATGCTTACAATCAATTAGCAGCAAATCATAACTCGCAGAAATAAATCTCTGAAATAGATCCTTTTGTGTAAATGTAGGCTTTAGAAAGATTTTGAATTGAATTCTCACGTATTGGAGCGCTTTCATTTAATAAAAAGTGAACTGAAGTAAAACGGAAATCCTTTTGACATTCAGATAATTAGTTTTGTCTTTAGTGCCAATCACACACAGTTCAGGATGTTTATAAAGTGAATTTGAGCAGTGTAAATAAAATGGTGACGGAACTGCTAACAGACATCACTGGATCTCTTCTCTGGTCAATAAACTACTCGCAAAATTCAAGCCAGTGTTCGATTTATGTGTCATCGCACTTAGCTGATGATCTCAACCGGAATGACTCAAAAATCTATATGTCAGTAGGCAAAAGTTGTACTTGATTAGGTTCATCAAAATGGTGGCTTGACCCTAAGCAAGTTGTTTTTATAGAGACTTGAAACATAAGCAGGTGCATGTCAGTAAGTGATGGACAAGATGTGACTCTAAAAATGAGCCACAGACGGTGTAAACGATCTCAGGGAAACGTTATTGATCCGGCTGCTAAGTGGCTCAAAAAGCATCTCTAATGTCGTTTTGTCATTAGAATGCATAATGGCTTTTTCGGAGCTCCCTCTTTTTAACCATACATGTGTGCATAGTTGGACGCAGACACACTGCGAAGATGCACCGGTTGCTTAAATTATTAACTGGGAGTAATGGGAACTTAACTCTCAACTGGGATCAAGTGTGGAACTGTCACTGTGAGTGATAGAAGGTGTTGGTCAGGAAATTAGCTATGTCACCATCTGAAATCTAATCTAATCGTTTCTATGACTGTTTAAATATTATTGTAAAATTTTGCTTAAATGTGTTTTTTTTCTCTTTTGTCTGCTTTGATCTTGCAATTTTGATAAATTAATAAAGGAAACTAATACATTGTTTTTTGTTGTAATTTTAACTAGCAGGTGCAGTTGTCTCTTTTTTTCCTTTGTGTACTTGCAGTAACTTAGAGGTTGTGATTGGATTTTAGTTTCACTAATTGTTCCATTCATGTCTGGATCGAGGGATTTGTAGGAATGCAGCCTCACTACTGCTTAGTAATTTATTTAGTCATGCATTGTGTTTTCCTCATTGAATAACTTGTTGCCAAATTGTTTTGCACAGCCTTCCTGTGGGAGAGGAGCTGGAACACACAACGTTACACTCACTGGTTCTGTTTTGTCGTTCGCTGTGATCTGGAAAAAACAAATGGCAGCACAGAGATTAAGGCACTGCAGCATCTGTTTACTTAGGCATTTTGGTTGATTGGCTAATATTTTTGCCAAATTTTTCACAATGTGCATAATATTCATTCCTGCTTTGTAAAATCTCTCAGTCGCAAGAGCTGAAAGGTGATCAGATTCAGTTTGGAGTTCAGCACAGTTCCTGGAAGTAGCTTTACTACACCATACTTTTTATTTTTACTTTAATGATAGAGTATGAAAAACATATGTACATATTTATCTTACTTGAGTACAATTTTTGGGTACTTTACCCACCTTTACTTGATATTTGTGAAGTTCATCAAAAGGTCACCCAGAAAAGCCACACAAATGTGAGATTCACAATATCCATGTGGGATAAATGTAAGTCAAGAAAAATATATAGAGATAGTATTTAGTAAACATTCAATCATCTGTGCCGTTAAGGCATTAAAACACACAAATTACATATTTATTATCTTTCAGTGCATCACACATGTTCAAAATCATAATTTGTTGCAGTTGAACCACTTTTTTTACGTAAATTTACATAAATATACTCACTTTGTGTTCTGCACCTCTGTGTGCTTCACTGTAGTGTCTTCCAAAAGCTCACCATTAAGCTGATACATAACTAAGAAAAACCCTTGAAACATGTGTTATCTTGCTAATTTAATAACACTGTTGTTTCCTTTGCTGTGTCTCCTGACAGCACAGCTAACTACCTGGAAATAGAGCACCATCTGCGTTGGGTATCTTCACCTGCAGGAAAACCACATTAGCATTAAGTGGATGTAAATTTGATACATCTGCAAAAACCGTATCTATTTGCTTCTTGAACGAGGGTCTGTAGTTGTCAGTCAGCTATACTGTCTCCCACCGGGTGCCAGTGGAAATTGCCCTTCTGAATTTGCATACGCCGGTTTGCATGTGTGCATGTCGATGAAGTCGGCGGATCAGAAGCCCGGCGGCCTGTCTTGCAGATGCCCTGACCTCTGTGATGCTTTGTCAGAGGTCTGATCAGACCAGGGCAGTGAAGGTGAGTTCGGACGTCAAAAGTGGGGAATTAGCATGGAAAGATGCTCTCGCACATACAGATATTTTCACATATAAAATATTACACATTATCAGAGAGAGCAGAGAGGTTGAGCGTTGTCCAAGTCCCTGCCTCCTGGAACCATTTTATTTAATGAGTCCTCCACAAAAAATGACTCAGCCTGTAAAATAGTTTATGGTTGAGGCCCCTCAGTATAAGTCACAGTTTATCCTTTGAAATCATTTACTTTAATTAAATATATTGTTACTAGACAGCTCCCTGGAGGTAATATTTTATCCCCTGGTATAAATCATATTCATTCAAACGGGACATGACTTGTATCTTTATGAAGGAATGATAAATTTAGTCTCTTCAGAGGGGGGGGATAATCTTTCGTCGCTTTCATGTTGCATGTTTTCTGCTGATTTGCTTAGAAAAACTTAAATAGTCTTTTTTGAAGGTGAGTTACCTATAAAAATGACAAACCCTCTAGAACACAATAAAATCATCAGAACTTTCCTGCGGCAGACTGCTGTGAACACAAGGATATTTTTAGTAGACGAAGTTCAGTTTCTCTCAGTCTGCCCGGTAACCCGTTACATTGGTGTATAGGGATACTGACTGTTCTCCCAGGGGAGGAACTGTCACAGTGGGCTTTCTGTCCTGAAGACAAGATAAAATGTGAGCCAGACTTCACATAGACCTCAACTTTTGTATGGGCAAAATGACTATTTTTGCTCACAATACAGCTGGACAGAATTGAATATCAGTTCATTATAAAGCCTTCTAAGCTGAGAAAAATAGTCTGTCACACATGACTGCATGTACATCACTCCACTCTGTTGGAAGAACATTTAGTTCCACCCCAAAGCCACTTTCTTTTGATTTGGAAGATAAGGGGGCTGATAACTATTCCTTTTAAACAAGTTAGGATAAGCCTTTGGGCTATGTAAAACATGCTCATTACATTTTTGCACAATCATTCTCAGATGAGATTTAACTTGCCTTCTTCTGCGTATTTTGAACTTGTTTCAGTATGATGTTTTAGGGCTCTGTTACTTTTATGCAAATTCGCTGTTGCTGACCGAACTAGAATCACATTTTATACATGTGAAAATAGCTGGAAACAAATGCAAACTTCAACAGCCACACATCTTTGACCCAGAAGTAGAAGATGAGGTGAGGGGAGCTCAGCTTGCATTGTCTGGTAAGGGGCGGTGCACGCAGATTGTGATGTCATAATTGGGAGCTTTTTGAAACGGCTCCTTCGTTCCTTGAAATAGTTCAATGGGATTCGTCCCATTGAAATATTTTACTCCAGTTGAATTTTAACCAGGCCAATCAGCAAAGAAGGAGGAGAAGGAGTTGTGAGTGATGATGTTTCATTGTTTTAAAATTGTAGTATGCACATTGTTTGGCTCTGACAGCAAATGATTTGAAACTTTGAGATTTGTTCTGAGCATATTCTGACGTAAGTACCTTTGGATATCGCAGAATACGATTAATCCTAGATTTGTATATATACATATATATATATATATATATATATATATATATATATATATAGTGACAAGAAAAAAAATCGTATAGA
>CAEGAF010031732.1:0-10274 GCA_903067075.1 Micropoecilia bifurca | reverse complement strand
TGCGACGTTCAGGTTGACCTGCGACGTTCAGGTTGACCTGCGACGTTTGACTTGCGACGTTCAGGTTGACTTGCGACGTTCAGGTTGACCTGCGACGTTCAGGTTGACCTGCGACGTTCAGGTTGACTTGCGACGTTCAGGTTGACCTGCAACGTTTGACTTGCGACGTTCAGGTTGACCTGCGACGTTCAGGTTGACCTGCAACGTTCAGGTTGACCTGCGACGTTTGACCTGCGATGTTTTGGCCGGTGGTTCTCAACCCGGATCATGGGATCTTTGAACCTAAAGACCAGTGAAGGTGATGGAGGTTCAGGAGATCCGGGTTCAGAACCAGCAGAACCAGCAGAACCAGCAGAACCAGCAGAACCAGCACTGGCCTGGTCTCCCTGTCCGGACGGCTGGCTGGTTACCTGCCTTCTCCTTGATGGGGCTCCAGCCGGAGTAACTGTCCAGATGCTCCACCAGTCGGGAGCAGAGGGTCACATGACCCACGTAGTCCAGCAGGACGTCTATGATTGGCCCCGCCCACCGGCTGATGCTGGGCGCCGAGATCATCTCACAGAACTGCAACCAGGCGGCCGGCGGTCAGTCAGAGTCCAGCGCGGACGGCCGGATCTGACCTCTGACCTCACCTGCACGCCCCTGTGGAGCAGGGCGTCCTGGCGGTCGGCGTCCTGGCGGTCGGCGTCCTGGCGGTCGGCGTCGCGGCTCCAGGCGTCCCGGCCGGTCCGGAGCGGCGGATGCGGCCCGTTGCCGTAGCGGCAGTGGAAGCAGGGCAGCGCCTGGCCGCCGTGGTCCAGCAGGTACTTGAAGAGCGGCAGGTACTTCATGGAGAACATGTAGACGGCGGGGAAGGCGGTGGGGAGCGTGGGGACGGCGGCGTTGATGTCGGCGCCGTGCTGCACCAGCAGCTCCACGATCTGGACGCAGCCCGTCCTGCAGGCCACCATGAGCGGCCGCAGCAGGTCCAGGTTCGGGTCGGCGCCGGCCGCCAGCAGCATCCGCGCCGCCGCCGCGTTGTTGTTGATGACGGCGGAGTAGAGCGCCGTGCTGCGGCGATCCTCGTACAGCCGCGCCCGCTCCTCCGACAGCCGCGCGTTGACGTCGAAGCCCGCCGCGATCAGCATCTCCAGCACGTCGTCACGGTTACGCTCCGCCGCCAGGTGCAGCGGGCTGATCCCGGTCCGCCGGACCCGGGCCTTGCTGGTGACCGGGATCAACATGGACACGATCCTGGAAAAAGGCACCAGAAGAAGAATCACAGCAGCTTCAGAGCAGCGGCGCTCGGCTGCTGCTGCATCTGGCGTTGATTGTCGGTTTAAAACTAAGCTAAGCTAGCTAGATATTTAGCTTCAAACCAAACATGCAGCTAAAATTAGCTTGCTAGCTGCATATTTTCTTTAAAATATTTAGCTTCAAGCTAAACATGTAGTTAAGGAACTAAATGTTTAGCTTCAAGCTCAATGTTTTCTTCTAAGCTAAATATTTAGCCAATATGCAAATTCACTGGAAGTGGACTACCAAAATAAAAGCTGGGCCTCTATAAACTTTTATAGAGGCCCAGACCCAGCTTTTATTCTGATAGTCTACTTCCCCTTATCAACAAGGCCATTTGCATGTTAGCTAAATATGTAAAACAAACCTTTAGTTAGCGCAGAGATAAACAGTTTGCTTGCTAACTGTGTTTAGCAGTGACATTTCTAACAAATGGCTCCACTTTCTGGTGTCTGGCGCCTCCTGCTGGTTCCTCTTTTCATCAGATCTGCTCAGGACGTGTGAGAGGTTGCGGGTTTCAATCCCGTTCGTTGGAGGGTTACGTACGCGTCACTTCCTGTCTGCGCGGCGATGTGTAGCGGCAACATTCCCGTTTTCCCAGGCTTGTTGGCGTCGGCCTTCTGGGACAGAAGCATCTGCACCACTTCCTGGTGTCCCATCTTAGCGGCTTCATAAAGCGCCGTGGCTCCGTCGTCGGCCTGAGTGTTCACGTCTGCGCCTGCAGGAGCAGGAAGCGGGAGTCAGGACTTCCTGTCCAGACTGTTTCTGACACCGGAGCCAGAACTGGGCCTGTAACTGATCATATCTGCTAACGTTCTACATGTTTAGCCAGAACCTGATCCGGTACCGTGTTTGATGAGGAAGCGCAGCGCCGCCATCTGGCCGTTCTGAGCGGCGGTGAACAGCGGCGTGATGCCGTACATGTTGCGCAGGTTCAGCTTGGCGCCGGCCTTCAGCAGCATGTCGCAGATCTCCAGGTTGCTGCGGACCACGGTCTCCTGCAGGGCAGTCCAGCCCTGCAGGCAGCGCGTGTTCACCGCCGCGCCGCAGCGCAGCAGCGCCGCAACGATGGCGGCGCTGCTGCGCTCACAGGCTGCAGGGAGCAACACGAACTGCATTCAAACAAACTCAAACCAACGGAGAACATTGTTACCGACGGTGTCCTAGTCTGGCCTCACTTCCTGTCTGGCCTCACTTCCTGTCTGGCCTCACTTCCTGTCTGGCCTCACTTCCTGTCTGGCCTCACTTCCTGTCCTGCTGCATCCACATGCGTCGCTGCTCCAACACCTGGACCGACTGTCCGGTCAGGAACCAGGCCTCTGCACAACCTGCGATGCGTCCGGCCTTTTGGTTCAGGTCTGTTGGAGCAGCAATGCTTCCTTCAACTTACTGCAACTTAAACCTCATATTTATTCAGTGGAGAATAAAAACCCATTCAATTTTACTGACCAGCATCAGCAACAAACATGAAAAACTCTTCATGCTGTTTAGTAAGGTGGGTGATCTGTGGAAGAAAAACACTTAGCTGGAAGCTAAACACTGAGCTGGAAGCTAAACACTGAGCTGGGAGCTAAACACTGAGCTGGAAGCTAAACACTGAGCTGGAAGCTAAACACTGAGCTGGAAGCTAAACACTGAGCTGGAAGCTAAACACTGAGCTGGAAGCTAAACACTGAGCTGGAAGCTAAACACTGGGCTGGGAGCTAAACATTTGGCTAGAAGACAAATATTTAGTTAGAAGCTACATTTTGAGCTTCATTAGCTCAAAATGTAGCTTCTAACAAATCAAGATAAATATTTAGCTTGAAGTTGAATATTTTTCATTTAGTTAGAAGCTACATTTTGAGCTTCATTAGCTCATTTATAAATGACAGACTACATGTAACTTTACAAACGGATCAACACGGTTTTCATTACCTTTGTACAGCGGAGTCTCTTTCTCATAGTTGGGGATTTCTGGGTCGGCTCCGTTTTCCAGCAGCACTTGAACGCATCCTAGCTGGACTCTGCTGACGGCGACCAGCAGCGGCGTCTCGCCACGCGATGTCCTCTTGTTGACCATTCCTGGTTGAGCTGAAGGCAACAGAAGCCATCAGTTGCCATGGAGACTGGTGGTGGGCGTGTCCAGGTGCGAGGCTACCTGTCAGCAACATTCGCAGACAGGAGTCCTGTCCGAACCAGGCGGCCTGGTGGACGGCCAGCCAGCCCGGCTTACTGGGCAGCATCAGGTTGGATCCCGGACTCGTGGCCAGGGCTCTCACCTTGCTGGCGTCGCCTTCACGAATCGCCCGGAACAGAGGCTCCTCCTCCCTGCAGGGGCAGGAGGCAGCAGCTAGCAGCAAACTAGCATGACAAGCATTTAGCTCCGGCTAATCCGCTAACGCAGTAATGTGACAGCCAATGCTTCATGTAGCGCTTTAGCATAACTAATGTCTGTGATTTTGCAAGCTAGTTTTTATTAGCTAAAACGCTGGATATGACCTCTGACCTCCAGAGGTCAGGACTGAGGAGCCCAGCACAAACATGGACGGCCTAAGATCTGCAGCTAGCTGGCCTCAGCGGCTAGCTGGCCTCAGCGGCTAGCTGGCCTCAGCGGCTAGCAGGCCTCAGCGGCTAGCAGGCCTCAGCGGCTAGCTGACCTCAGCGGCTAGCTGGCCTCAGCGGCTAGCTGGCCTCAGCGGCTAGCTGGCCTCAGCGGCTAGCAGGCCTCAGCGGCTAGCTGGCCTCACCAGCTAGCAGGCCTCAGCGGCTAGCTGGCCTCACCGGCTAGCAGGCCTCAGCGGCTAGCTGGCCTCAGCGGCTAGCTGGCCTCAGCGGCTAGCTGGCCTCGGTCTCAGCTGGCAGAGAGACTCACTCCTCAGGTTCTGGAGCGATGTGGACCAAGCTGCCGTCGTTTTTGTAATACGCCACCATCCTCTTCCCAGAGCCTGTCATGAAGCGACTCACTGTTCCATCGAAGGTCTTCCTGTCAGCAGACAAAACCCACCAATCACAGCCCAGATAAATCACAGCAGCCAATCAGAACGCAGAAACTCCTGGATAAATTTAACTATTTCCATTTAACATGGCAGCCATTCGCACACTGCATAGTTTAAAATATTGATTAGAACTACAGCAGGTTTTATTACTGTTAACAGAGACCTGCAAGCACCTTGGCGCTCAGCATCCTAGCCACTTAGCATCCTAGCCGCTTAGCATCCTAGCCGCTTAGCATCCTAGCCATTTAGCATCCTAGCCACTTAGCATCCTAGCCACTTAGCATCCTAGCCACTTAGCCACTTAGTATTCTAGCCACTTAGCATCCTAGCCACTTAGTATTCTAGCCACTTAGTATTCTAGCCACTTAGAACCCTAGCCACTTAGCATCCTAGCCACTTAGCATCCTAGCCATTTAGCATCCTAGCCACTTAGCATCCTAGCCACTTAGCATCCTAGCCACTAAGAATCCTAGCCACTTAGCCTCTTAGCCACTTAGTATTCTAGCCACTTAGCATCCTAGCCATTTAGCATCCTAGCCACTTAGCATCCTAGCCACTTAGCATCCTAGCCATTTAGCATCCTAGCCATTTAGCATCCTAGCCACTTAGCATTCTAGCCACTTAGCATCCTAGCCACTAAGAATCCTAGCCACTTAGCCTCTTAGCCACTTAGTATTCTAGCCACTTAGCATCCTAGCCATTTAGCATCCTAGCCACTTAGCATCCTAGCCACTTAGCATCCTAGCCATTTAGCATCCTAGCCATTTAGCATCCTAGCCACTTAGCATTCTAGCCACTTAGCATCCTAGCCATTTAGCATCCTAGCCACTTAGCCTCCTAGCCATTTAGCATCCTAGCCATTTAGCATTCTAGCCACTTAGCATCCTAGCCACTTAGCATCCTAGCCACTTAGCATCCTAGCCACTTAGCATCCTAGCCATTTAGCATCCTAGCCACTTAGCATCCTAGCCCCTTAGCATCCTAGCCACTTAGCATCCTAGCCACTTAGCATCCTAGCCACTTAGCATCCTAGCCACTTATCCCTGTATGAACCTCTGGGCCGGACGGGTCCAGACTGGAGCAGAACCAGAGCTACTCACAGGTCGGGCGGCTTCTCCGCCGGCGGGTTGGGGGAGCTGTAGGTGGCGCCGGTCCGGGCTGCAGGACGGTTCTGGCTGCTGGCGGCTCGACGCTGGTACCTGCTGGTGCTGGTCGGGTCCGGGGCGTCGTCCTGGAGACGGGCGGCGCCGGCGGCCTGGGGCTCCGTCAGGCTGCGCTCGATGGCCAGCTGCAGCAACTCGTCATCACTCAGGTTACTGTAAAGAGAATAATCCTCGAATGCCAGAGCAGAACCTCCAGAACCTCCAGAACCTTCAGAACCTCCAGAACCTCCAGAACCTTCAGAACCAGAGCGCGAGACGCTGGTAGACGCCATGACGGGTCCAACAGTCTGGAACAAGCAAGAACAGGTGAGACGTCAAGTCAAATCTCAACATGGAAAAACATGAAGACTGGACCTGGACCAGAACCAGAACCAGGCTGCAGGTCAGAACCACTCAGATGGGTCTGCTGCCCCTAAAGCCCCTGATTGAAGAACTAGAGAGACTCACATCTCAGAGGAATCCAGTTTATTCCAGAACCACCAGAACCGCTTCCTGCTGTGTCCTGTTTATCTGATCTGGACCCGGCCGACCCGGCCGACCCGGTCCGGGTTATTTTAAGGATCTGGATCAGCTGATCTGCAGTCCGACTAAAGTTACAGCAGGAGAAAACAGCTGAATCACAGCAGCTCAGGAGAACAGAGCAGAACCAGAACCAGGACCAGGACCAGGACCAGGACCAGAACCAGGACCAGGACCTGGACCAGGACCAGGACCTGGACCAGGACCAGGACCAGGACCAGGACCAGGACCAGGACCTGGACCTGGACCAGGACCAGAACCAGATCCAGAACCAGGACCTGGACCAGAACCAGAACCAGGACCTGGACCAGGACCAGGACCAGGACCAGGACCAGGACCAGAACCAGGACCAGGACCTGGACCTGGACCTGGACCAGGACCAGGACCAGGACCTGGACCAGGACCAGGACCAGGACCTGGACCAGGAACAGGAACAGGACCAGGACCAGGACCAGGACCAGGACCTGGACCAGAACCAGGACCAGGACCAGGACCTGGACCAGAACCAGAACCAGGACCAGGACCAGGACCAGGACGAGGACCAGGACCAGGACCAGGACCAGATCCAGAACCAGGACCTGGACCAGAACCAGAACCAGGACGAGGACCAGGACCTGGACCAGGACCTGGACCAGAACCAGGACCTGGACCAGGACCAGATCCAGAACCAGGACCTGTACCAGAACCAGAACCAGGACCAGAACCAGGACCAGGACCAGGACCAGGACCTGGACCAGAACCAGGACCAGGACCAGAACCAGGACCAGGACCAGGACCTGGACCAGAACCAGGACCAGGACCAGGACCAGAATCAGAACCAGGACCAGAACCAGGACCAGGACCAGGACCTGGACCAGAACCAGGACCAGGACCAGGACCAGAACCAGATCCAGAACCAGGACCTGGACCAGAATCAGAACCAGGACCAGAACCAGGACCAGGACCAGGACCAGGACCTGGACCAGAACCAGGACCAGGACCAGGACCAGGACCAGAACCAGATCCAGAACCAGGACCTGGACCAGAACCAGAACCAGGACCAGGACCTGGACCTGGACCAGGACCAGAACCAGGACCAGAACCAGTCTAGACCGGATTAGGGTCCTGAATAAGAAAAACGGACTTAAGAGTTTTAGATTCTGTTTTAGGTAATAAATTTCTAGTGAAATTTCCAAACTGATTCCTGAGATATTTTTCTTAGTTTCGTTAAATTATTTATTATTGTTATTAAACGAGTCTTTATTACAGAACAAACTCCGCTCTAAGCTGAATCAACTCAAACATTTTCATTTACTTTAAAAAGTAAAATTTGTCTGTCGGAACCACGCAGCCCCGCCTGACGCTGGCCGCCATTTTGTCTGTTTTTATGATCATATTTGCTGTTTTCCGGCCCAATCAGAGGAACGTTCTGCTAAACAAACAAACAATTTCCACTTTCAACACTTACCGGCTTCTACAAAGAAACAGCGCGATGTAAAATAACACCGATAAACACGCTGACTTGACTAAACCGGAAGCTAGCAGGTGACTTCCGGTTAAATTTGGCAGAGGCTAAATGACGTAATGACGGCGGTCTGAGCTCTGCATGGTGATTAAATATGATTAGAAATTCACACCATGTGTCCGGCGAGCGGCGGAAATGATGAGGAAAGAGAAACGGATGATTCCCGGTTCTGGTTGGTTGGACCATTAGACCCATTAGACCCAACAGCGCCTCTTGTGACTCGGAGGGTAAATCAGCGCTGATGCTGCTTCATAAACACCGGATATTAAGGGTTAATGTAAATTAATTCCTATAAAAATACATTATTGTGCTATGATTATGGAATAGTTTCCTCATCACACACTTTAAATCTCCTGACACACAACAGTGATGTTAGCTTTTATAATTATGTTTTAAATATTATTAAAGTATCATGTATTTTAAATAGAAATACTAATTCTTGTTAAATTGTTCTTAAACAATCTGTCATGTACTTTCAGGGTCAGAGGTCAGAGGCGAGGCAGAGCCACACTAACACGTTACAGTAGCTCAGAGAAACATTCAAACATTTTGCTACTCAGTTTAATTAATTAGTTTAAAATGGAAAGGGAAGAATTATTTCCATCAAATCCAACCAGATGGTTTTTAGCTGTAAATAGAAACCTGAATATTGAGCCTTCATGGTTCATCTTCACCTGAGTGAAACATTAAGGACAGGATTTATGACGCAGGTGGAATATTATAAAGCAGGTGGTTCATAATTAAGGTTGTTTTCTGCTGCAGCTCTGCTTCCAGAATAAACCTGGATTCTCCTCCAGGTTCTGGTGAAACACCTGAGGCAGCAGGAATCTGGACCGGAACTTCAGGACCGTTTCTCTCTAACCTGGCGGTTCTCAACGTGGGGTTCCGCCCCCAGGGGGCGTTCAGAGGACGGCAGGGGGCGCTGGAGGACATTTTTACCAAAGGGGGGCTGGATGGTCAAAGGGAAACTTTACACCTTATGCACAATAATGAGAGTTTAGACTGAGCAACTTAGTAAAACTGTATTGTGTAACATTAAGTCACGCTGGGCTGCAACATGGCGGCTCTTCTTCTGTTCAGGGTTTGTAGCTACTTGGTGCAGCTCAGCTCCTGGTAGCTTCATCAGTTCAGCGTCTCACCGGCTGATGACGTTGCTGTGATTCACTTTGTCTGGTATTTCTATGTGTTGGCTGTTCTGTGATCATGTTAAGCAGCAACTTATATTAAAAAGTGTTTTATTTCCGTTTGAAAGCTGCTGGTTCCATGGTAGGACAACAGAAAATCACTCTTATAAACATGTAATTACTAAAATCACGATACCGACATCCTGACCACACAGCAGGTGATGAGTGAAGATTACTGATGGTCAATAAACGATAAAATAAATGTAGTAACAGGAAGGAAACTAAAGTGGACAAAGCAATAAACAAAGAGATGATAAAACTAATCAAAAACTAAATGGAAATGAATGAAGAACAAAATGCAAGAATAAACTAAGAAACTAAAATAAATACAGAGGAATAAACTGGTATGGCAAGACCTTTAGAGCAATAATTAATACAGAGACTGTATGGCAAGAATAAACAGACACTATTTCCAGATAAAAGGTAAAATAATATAGTTAATGGGTTTGTTGAGACCAGATCTAGTACTGAGAATAAATGTATCTTACAAACCATAAAGTAAATAACTGATCACTTATTTATGTTTTTAAATAGATTTGATGTATTTATTTCTTCAATGTTATTTTTCATGTCAGTGTTAATGAGGCTGAGACTCCATGACACTTTCAGTTTGACTCATTAGGATTTGATTAAGATCCAGATTTGTTCTTTGTCATTTCTGTCCAGTAAAACTATTAATCTATAATAAATAGACAAGTTTATATAAAGATATAATCCATGTTTCTGTCTCATATTTGTGTGGCATTAAAAGGACCTGGAACTTGAATGTTCATTACATTTTTCATAGTGTGAAAATAATTTCTATTCTCATGACTTTTTTATTCTCTGGGAAATTATCTTGATGATAAATACAGGAACAAGCATAAGAATCAAAACATCTACAATAGTGAGAGCAATAATAGAATAAAGATCAGTGCAAAGTGGCCAACAGATTCTTGGTTGGGGGTGAAGGACCTGGATAAAGTCTGGGCTGGAAAAGGCTGAGAAACTCTGGTCTAAAGTCTCAGACCGACAGCAGAAACGCTTCCAGAGGAACAAACCTCCTTCGCTTCTGCTGCGTCAGAGACAGCATGACAGATTATCAATGTTTACTGGTATTTAAAAGCTTAGAACATTTACGGTCAGAGACATGAAGCAAATTAATTACTGACGTTTTCCTTCAGGTCTGAAAGCCGATTCAAACAGAAACAGCTTCTCTGGCGCCTCCTAGTGTCGCTTCAGAAAATACAACCTCCAGCAAAATCAAACCTCCGTTTCATACCAGAACCTCTGGATCAGAGACGTCCTGGAGGTCCTGGAGGTTCTGGAGGTCCTGGAGGTTCTGGAGGTTCTGGAGGTCCTGGAGGTTCTGGAGGTTCTGGAGGTCCTGGAGGTTCTGGAGGTCCTGGAGGTCCTGGAGGTTCTGGAGGTTCTGGAGGTCCTGGAGGTTCTGAAAGTTCTGGAGGTCCTGGAGGTTCTGGAGGTCCTGGAGGTTCTGGAGGTCCTGGAGGTCCTGGAGGTCCTGGCGGTCCTGGAGGTTCTGGAGGTCCTGGAGGTCCTGGAGGTCCTGGAGGTTCTGAAAGTTCTGGAGGTCTTGGAGGTTCTGGAGGTTCTGCAGGTCCTGGAGGTTCTGGAGGTTCTGGAGGTTCTGGAGGTTCTGGAGGTCCTGGAG
>CAEGAF010031718.1:0-50130 GCA_903067075.1 Micropoecilia bifurca | reverse complement strand
GAATTAAAAATCCGCGATTACACTTAAGGCTGAGTCATGACTGACAGCTGCTATCCATCGCCGCCATATAATAAGTTATAAAATAAAATAAGTTTGGTTTTGAAAGTGAAATAAAAAGGGATATTAGACTTCCGGGTGTCTGTTTTGTGGCGAGCCTTTGCAGGAGCGTATTGGTTGTTTTGACGTCCGTCATGGCGGGGCGGGGCGTGACGTAGCGTGAAAAGGATCCATTTTTTTTTTTGTCATATTTTCAACAAACTAATACCAATTAATTCTCTTAATGCCACCAGAGTTCCCTAATATTTAGCAACGGTGTTTCTGTTCAAATATTGACAATTCATTTATGCATTCAGTTGTATTTTAATATACGGCTGAAATCTATTTAATGAATGTAACACAAAGCGGTTGGAGATTAAGAAATTGTGCAATTTTTTCCAGCAACAGACCAAATGCAACAGTCAAATCAGTTTTCATTTCTAGATGTAATGTTTGTTTCACTATCAATCACTATTTATATTCTTATAAAATATAATTACTGTAGCACACTGAAAATTACATCCATATTTTAGCCCAAATTTTGAGAAAATATTAACATAATATATGAACTATAAATATTGACAGATTATAGATGCTATATTACAGTTTTATTTTCTTATCTACATGCATAGCAGTATATATTTTATTTTACACTCAGCAGTTTTGGAAAGATTATATTTAATAATGCTTTAAGACATTTAGTAGAAGCAATATTTACATCAGATTGTGTTCCGATGAGGTGTAAATGTGAGCTATACGAGTGACTGAAATTTGCTTAAATATATATATTTTTGGCCAAATGGTGTCAGTTTTCATGGTGTGTTTTTGTTTATTTTACCCTGAATGCTTTAAAGAGTTTATTGTATGTTAATAACTTAAATGAATCATCACATATTCACATATTTTAGTGGAAATGCTTTATTTGAAAGTGATATATAACCTGATGCAAACCAAGGTTCATGATGATGTCAAGCACTTTTCTGTGCCAGTGTTACTGTAGCCTCACACAATCAGAGTATTTTGCCAGTGAGCTTGAGTTAAAAGTCTTATTGTGACCCAACAGCAACTAAAGTATGAAAATAAAGTCAGAGATTTTACGCTTATCTGTTTCTGTTAGTCTTAATGTTATGCCAGTAGCAAAAAAACAGCTTAGCTTGTCCCATTTCTGGCATTTCTAGCCCAAAATGGGTCAAAGCTGTAGAGTAAATGTCAGTTTGCATGGCTCTTCTTGTTTAGTGTTGTTGGGAATGTGTCTGTACAGCAGCTTTGTCTCAACACCCTCTTTGTGTTTGTCTCAACACTTATTATCCTCCATATTTGTTACTGGTAATATACCTAATTTTCCCTAGACACAGTGATAACTTGCATGGGTTAGTTTAAATCCACATTGGGATGAAACTTTTGCTACTTCTGTTCCTTTGAAGGGAAAATGTACATTGTACAAATTATATATATATACTTATAAATATATAAGATATAAATTATACATGGTGTAAGAAGAGGGATGTGGTGGAGTTTAACAACAAAGAGAAATGTTACACTCATGCTACGGTTTCTGTCGTTCCATGACATGATATTGTGGACAGCTAATAAAGACCTCAGTTTAAAAACAAAAAAAGTCTTAATTGTCTTTTTTCCTTGTTTTTGTGAGAGGAATATGTATTTGTGGGCTAAGCTAAGCAAAAGTATTTGGAAAAACTTGTTGATCCTTTTTCTGACATTAAAAATGTGTGCAAAACGTGTTAATTTCAAAGAAATGCAATTAAAATCTGTCAAAATTGAGTTTAGTAGTATTTTCCCGAGGCACTACTGGCATCTAAATACCTCAGGCAAGTGCAGGCATACCTTTTGCCCCTTGCCCCCAAATGCCCTTTTGGTCAAATTTATTTATTTATTTATTTTTATTTATTTTTATTTTTTTGGTATTATTATTTCCTAAGCCCTCTTCTGAGACATAACATATACTAAATCATTATTATTATTATTATTATTATTATTATTTATTTTTTGTACAACATAATAAGCCCTCCGGTCACCTTGTCACCTTTGACCTTTTGCCCGTGACGCATGACGCAGTTGCCTCTCGCGCAGTGAGCTAAAGCGGCTAACTGGAGCTCAACGTAGCGAACGTTACAGATAACGGAACAGTTTTTGGTGAATTAAAAACAAAAACGTTTTTGGTGAATAAATTGAAGTGACGGAGTCGCGGTTTAAGCAGAGAGGTAATGAAATACAACAGACTCTGACAGGCATCTGTGTCTCTGATGAACTACTGGAGGAGACAGACAGGTGAGGAGAAACTGTTTTATCTATCGATTCAGGATTTTATCATGCAGACATTAGGCTGTTGTTGTTGTGCTATTAGCTAACTGCTAGCTAACGACTTTGCTAGCAAAGCTAGATGACTAAAAAGTTTCTTCCCTGTATGTTAATGATATCAGTCATTCTTCGGTATCGCTTATGCAATAGGGGCAAATCGCCCGTCCAAAACCGATCATCTCCATATTGGATACATGTCTTCTAACTTCATTTACTGCATAATGTATTTTGCATTTATTCTGGCGTTAGGTAAATGTATCTTGAAGGAGAAAAGCACTTAAATAAAAGTCCAAAAAGGATATTGATTTAGAATTTAAAATAACTGACCCTGAATTACCATGATAGATATAATGTATGTATTAAAAGTGTCATTAATGAAGGGGAAAAACTCAACCCAGACTTTAAGTTTAAGGTCTGGTTCGCAGAGTATGAAGTTATCCCACCCCCGCACCCCCCAAAAAAATTATTAAATGAAAAAAAAACTAACCTCAGTTAAGTAAAATAAAATTGTAATCAAAACTTTTGCAATTGTAATGATTCCTTTTTTTAAAATAACAAAAAGTTTTGTTTAGAAAACGTTTCTAAATTAAATAACTAATTTTTATCTTGTGAACTTAGTTATTTGCCAAACATAAACTTCTATTTGCGCAGATCATAAATCTTTTGTTGTGATTTTAGGCCCCGCCCACAAAGTCATGTGAGAATCACAAGCAAAACTGAGTCAAACTAAAACGTAGAATAGCAAGAAAAGATTTCTGACCTGCGCAAATAAGTTTATTTTGCATGAGACAAAAATTTGTGATTTTAATGTTAAAACAGATTTTTCAAGCAAAACTCTTTTCTCAGGGTGACATGCATTAACAATAATTTTTTTTTCTGCAGTTCCACGTTAAAGGTTGATGCAGCTCTGCTTTCCTGAATGGACCATCTTCATCTCCACTGCAGGTGTAGCAAACAGGCAGCTTTTTTATAGGTTACAGTCCACTAAAAGGCCGCATTGTCCACATGTTTATATTTTTAATGGTGTAATTCTGTGAAGACAAAATATGTCTGGTGATCTAGCTCGAATTTACATATTTTGCTAAATTGCGGGATTGAATATTGCAAAACTTTCCTATAACAAAATAGACCCACATAAAGAAATTACTCATAAAATATCTTACATATGCATAGCCTTAGAGATTTCCCTTAGCTTTGATTGTATATCTCATAATTTAGTAATGTATCATTGTCTATTAAACTCTGAAAGCTGAGAGGCTGTTATTATTCTGTCCTAGAATGTGGTTAGATGTGGCCTTTATTTTGTTGAGCTGCCCCTTTAGTGGCCTCTGGGCCCTGAAATACCTAATTATATACGTATTAAAAAGTATAACTAATTTTTTTCATTCTATGAAAATGATCTCACGATAGCGACGTTAAACTTATCCCTAATATATTGTGTTTCCTCCACAGTACGATAATGAAATCCTGTTATAAACGAACGTTAAAACCGATGTGTGTTATTATTAAGCGAACTGTTGGACGGCAGAACGCATTGACCTATATTCTGCTACAGCGCATGCGCCGTACGTATAAACCGCCGCGCCGCCCTTCCCCTCCGTCTCGGTTTGCGCTGCAGGTCTGTGTTGTACGTCGACCTGAAACGGTGTCCAGGTTAACTGTTTATTCAGATTGCTAACTTCACAAAACAACATGGACAGCCCGGATCATACAGAACACGGTAAGTCATCTAGAATGTCAGCACTCGTTGTTCTTAACGAGTTATTAGTTGATGTTTTGCAGCGTGTTCGCCCCATTTTCAATATGGCGCAGCTCGATTCGGGATGTTGACGGCGTTCCGGAGCCGTGTTGCTCCACCAGGAAGCAGCTGTGTGCTCAACTTAAAGTTTATGTTAGAAGTTAGCTAACTTCTAAGCTTCGTCATGTTTTAATTAATTGGAAATTGCTAAAATTTAACCGCTTAATACTTCTAGAGGGTTTACTTATAGGGACTATTACCTTTTGCCATCTGAAAGCTTTACTTTCTGGAAAGCTACATTTGAGCTAACTTATAAAAGATAGTTATCCCTTGTAAATGCCATTTTAGTCTCTACTGAACGTTTACCGCTGTTATTGATTGATTATCCTGCTTCGACTTTACGTCACCTTTGAACGCATCATGGAGCAACACGATTTCCTGACTTGTTGCTAAGCTATATGGAGCTCAAGAAATGCCATAAATCATTAAAATATAATTAAATGATTGCTTAATTGTGTTCATAATAAACTCAGAACCTCAAAAATAAATAAATGTTTTCTCAGCATAATTATATGGAACACAGTTAGGGGCCACTAATTGAGACCATTCAGACTTTTTTTCTCTAATGATGTGCTTATATTCCTACTATAGAAGGAGATTATTCTTAACGTGCATTTAATGACAATAAAAAGAAGTTGATAAACTATAATTGTGACTCAAAAGATGGGACCTAATGTCTGATTTGTAGGTCTGTGCAAATTGATTTCAGACTCCAACACATTGCTGAAGGAAAAAAAGTTGAAAATTCTTCCGGTAACATTCACAAATAAAGAAACATTTATTTTTAAAAGATATTTTACATGCATCTCTTTATAATATGCATTTATTGTTGTTTTTTATAAGCATGTTATTTATAAATCATATTAAAATATAACCTTTTCCACTTTTAGTGTAACATATTCTTTAAAATTCAGCTCAAGACTGAAGGCTGGATTTTTGAAAATGCAAAAACATCAAGTTTAAATCTTTATTCATAGATCCACCTCTCCAGCTTCCGTCTCTTCGCCTCTTCATTCCTCCCCTCCGTTTGGTCTCTGGAGCCATGTGGCACACGGTGCAGAGCAGGAACGTTCAGGATTATGGGATGGTGGAAGAGTTCATCAGCAGAGTCACAGATGTTGTGCCAGAACTGTTGAATCCAGAGCAGAAAGTCCAGCTCCTTCTTGGACTCAGAGCACGAGTAAACAGAGACACTTATCAATCGTACAAAAATGCTGACGTGTGACCTGCATAAAGTGTTTGAGTTGACGTCTTTTCTTGCAGCTCGTTCTTGAACTGTGTCGTTCGGAGAAGTCCACAGACACAGAATCTGTCGAGATGCATCTGGATCGGGTCAGAACCCTCATGTCCTCATGGGCAGCGCAGGTTGGTTCCTTACATAATGTCTTCTGGATTGTTCACGGATTCTTTAACTGAAGCTGAGCGTCTTATTTCCAGCCTTGCTTTGCAGATGTAAGTTTTCCCGAGACAAACTTTGTGGATCAGGTGGAGCTGATGTTGAAGCACCCAGAGGAGAGGAAGAAGTTCTTCCAGGTTTGTCCAGTATAGGACCAGAAGTGGATGTTTGGTTGGCAATAAGATGCATTTATAGGTGAACTGTGATCATTGTCCTGCAGGATGTTTTCCCCACAGATTTTGGACCTGATTTTGACAACGCTCTGCAGATGCTGATGCTCGACTTTGTGTCCAGACTGGAGAAGCTTCTCCCAGTTCCTGATATTCAGCAGGTAGAAGAGCTGGAGCTCCATCATCCGTAACCTACGTTTTTCTTAACACGTCTAATGTGTATTCCACAGAAGCTTTGAAAAAAATAAGAAATTTCACATTTAATCTCAGGATTCTGACTTCAAAAATTTGACTTTGTCAAAATGTAGACCTTAATATCAGATATTTTTTTAAAACAAAATTCACCTTAATTTCAAAATTCAGACTTTAATCTATTTCAGATTTTCCCTAAAATTCTAGACTTTTTAATTCTCACTATTTAGACCTACATTTTAAAATTCTGCCTTAAGTCTCAAAATGCTCAATTTAATCTCAGAATTATATTTTTTCTCATAATTCTGACTTAAGCCTCAAAATTCAGATTTGAATTTTAAAATTCTGATTTTAATTTAAAAATTCTAAATTTAATCCCAGAATTCCACATTTATTGAGATAGTAGTTATTGAATTTGATCAAAATTCACCTTGATTTCAAAATTCCGACTATATTCTCATATTTCTGATTTATCTTTTTCAAAATTCTTGATTTTTTTTATTTTTTTTATTTTTTTTTATTCTCACTATTTAGACTTGCATTTTAAAATTCTGGCTTTAATCTCAAAATTCTCAATTTAACTTCAGAATTCCAAATTTATTCTCATAATTCTGACTCATTTCCTCAAAATGCTTGACTTTAATCTCAAACTTCAGACCTTAATTTAAAAATTCTGACTCCCCCCCACCCCCTCCTCAAAATTCAAACTGTCCAGACTGCATCCATCCTGAGTGCAGTGCCTTCTGCCTTGGAGGAGTCCGCTCACTCCGTCCCCGACCCACAGCACCTGGCAGCTGCTCTGCGGTACCACACAACCCTCGGATGTCTTGATTTTTCCGGTGAGTCTCGTCAGCGTCTATGTAGTACTTGCAAATGGACAATGAGCTTCTGGTAAAGTTCTGACTGGACGTATAATTCAAAGAAAACTCAACAAATTCAAGCCTATTCTTGTTTGTAGAAATGGCTGAACAGTTTTTATTTCCACACAGATGAAACTCAGACCATTCCATCCTCCACTGGGACCTCCATCCTGTCATCCTTGTCTCTTCCTCAGCTGGACCAGCTTGTGGTCTGTTCTGACCCGATACAGACGCAGCCTTTGCCGGAGCTGTTGCCCGATACCTTGACAGTCAAAGTAGAGGAAGAATCTGTGACCCTGGTTGACGATGTTGGGCCTTCCAGTCCAGTTCAGCCGGATGAGCCTGGAGAATCAAATATGGAGGAATCTGTGCAGGAAGCACCACACCAGGATTCAGGTGACTGCGTAGAGCCGCCGCAGCAAACAAGGTGGCTCCGACTCAGAAGAAGAGTTTTTAAAGAAAAGGAAGAGCCGGTGAAACCTAAAAGAGTCCGAAGGAAATACCACGACAGCAAAACGTGCCCTGTGTGCAACAAGACGTTCCCGCGTGCTGCCGGCATGAGGCGGCACTTGGAGATTCACAAAGCAAAACGCGACTACAGTCATAATTGTGCCAAGTGCGACAAACGATTCAGGGACCAGTACGACTTGAAGCGTCACACCATGCGAGTCCACGAAAAGGGAGAGACGAGTGACGGCACTAAGACGAGAGCCAGGAAGCCCAAAGAGTCCGCCACAAATCCAACCTGTCCTCACTGCGGGAGGTATTTCGCCTGGCAGAGTGATCTGAAGCGGCACATAGAGACTCATTCAGGGGAGCGCCCACATCAGTGTTCTTTGTGTGGAAAGAAGTTTAAAAACCCTTACGCCTTGAAGTCACATGAGAAGAGCTGCAAAACAAAAGCGGAGAAAATGGCCAAGAAAAAGGAAAAGGAATCCTTAAATCCAGAGACAGCTGCAGAGGTATCAGCAGAACCTCCACCACCTTTAAATACAGAGCTGACTCCATCTATGCTGCTGTCGACTGAAGTATCAGTTAAACATAAAGTGTGTCCCATCTGCAGCATGACCATTAACAACAACAGAGACATTAAGAAGCATTTGCGATCTCACTCTGAAGAACGGCCGTATGTCTGCCTCACGTGTGAGAAGGGCTTCAAGTACAAAGATACAATAAAGAAGCACCAAACTCTCAAAGGCCACAAAGGCATCAGGGAGGTGGAGTGCATGAAACTGGAGAGGCTTCTCTCTGAGGCTGATGCTCAGTGTACTGGTGATACTGGTGGGTCAGAGGAAATGGATCTGGAGGGATCTGAAGACTCTCCGAAAGGGAGTGTACCTGTTCTGAAGATGTCCAAAGAAGGCCTGAAAGTGTGTCCTGTCTGTTCCAAGACATTTGATATGATTAAAACTTTGAACAAGCATCTCCAATCCCACAGGGTCGACCGGCCGTATTACTGCGTCCACTGCAAGAGGCGCTACAAAGACTTGTACGGTCTCAAAAGACACCAGATTTATGCAGTCTGCTACAACAAACCCCCACGTTACTCGCTGAAGAAAGGGTCCAATCAAGGTGAAACTGATCTCCAACAGATATTTGTCTGGTGCTCAAACTGCAGCCAACACTTCGAGTCGCTGTCCGCCCTGAAAGAGCACCAGGAAAGCGTTTGCCGAGCGGAACCGACCGTGAAGAAATGCAACGAGTGTGGAAAGGAGTTCAAAAGCATAACGATGCTCAAGGTGCACAAGAAGGTTCACAACCCGTTGTACTGCAAAGACTGCAAGAAGATCCTGGCTGACGAACCCGCCTTCGAGCGGCACAAGCTGCTGCACAGGCCGATGCAGTGCACGATGTGCGATGAGACGTTCATCATCTCAAGACGCCTGAGAGAACACTACGAGAAGCAGCACAACTTCACAGGACCATTCCCGTGTACTCAGTGTGACAAAACCTTTGTCCAACTTTCCTATCTCATTATCCACCAGAGGATCCACAGAGGGGAGTTTCCGTTTGTCTGTGACAGTTGTCCTGAGAAGTTCAGGACCTCGTCCTTGTTGACGGTTCATCGGCGTAAACACTCCGGGGAGAAGCCCTTCCTTTGCTGGCAGTGTGGGAAGTCGTACCGCGCCGCCTCGGATCTCTCCATGCACATGGGAACCCACTCCGAGGAGAGACCCTGGGTCTGCACTGAGTGCAACATGGCTTATCGCACAAAGGCGCAGCTCAAGAACCACGTGGAGCAAGTCCACCTCTGTATCCGGTTCACATGTGCCACCTGCGAGAAGCAGTTTATGAAGGAGATGTCGCTGAAAAGGCACGAACTCACTCACACGGGCAAGAGGCCTTTTCCGTGCACAGAGTGCGGCAAATCCTTCCTGACCGGCAACGAGCTCCTGCGGCACAGCAGGTACCACACCGGCGTGCGCCCGTATAAGTGCGAGGTGTGCTGCAAGGCCTTCATCCAGTCGAGCTACTTGAAGATCCACATGCGTCTCCACACAGGAGAGAAGCCGTACGCATGCGAAATCTGCGACAAACGCTTCAGGTTGTCGAGAAACATGCAGAAACATAGACTCACTCATGATGGGAAACAGAAGAGCTTCACGTGTGAGATCTGTGGACTCAGTTTTTCCCAAAGGAAACTGCTGAACGAACACTCTGTCACTCACGAACAGAACATCGAGACGGTCTTTGGAAATGAGATTGAGTTGGAGTATCAATAGGCTTCCTGTCTGCTCTTCATAAATTGTAACATTTCCTAATTTTTTTGAGACATTCCTATTTCTTTATTAAATTTTTGGTCACAAGCTCTTTCCAGTTAACATTTTTTCATTATTTGTTTTTGTCACCAGTGATTAAACCGTAAGACAAGAACTTCAGTGATGGTGCTAAGGGAAATCTATGTGAAAAGAGAGTTACTTATATTAAGCCAAATTGCATGCAGATTCATTGCTTTTGTGTAAAAACTATGCAGTTGACATGAATTCATAAAGTTTAAAGAGGCATTTCTTTCGCACAAACTTCAAACCAAAAAATAGATTTTTTTATTTTTATTTTAGAGCAATCAATATGTGACTAATAACTAATCAAAGGTCAAAGGTGAAACAAATAAGTCACTAAATATGTAGTTGCCCTCAAAATTATTCATACCTCAACATAGGATTAATGTTGGACTAGTGTATATTGTTCATACATTTGGACATCCATATATTAAATTACAAAAATAAATTTGTTTCAACCATGTATTCAATACATGACTACATGTGGATATAGTTCCTTTAATTTTCTATTTTAGAAAATACATTCTCATGTTTTTCATCCAGTTTACTTGTATGTACAATCCAATAACTAGGTGCAGGTTTTGTACTATTGGTAAATAAAATCAAAATGCGACCATTTGTTTAAAATTTTAGCTATTAAATAATCTGTCAAGTATTGCTCATTACCCATATACTCATATTTTCACTATCATCAAATATATTTCAGTGTTTTGACAGAAATTAATTTTCAGATTTCAGAACGTGATTAAAGGTGCTGTGATTCAATAAAAATATACTTTTTGTACATATTTATATTTGATTTTATTTAAACTATCACCGAATAGTTAATGTTTTATTTTATTGGCACTTTTGGCTTTTCATACTAATTTTTTGCCCTGCCGTTAAATGCCGAATTTACTCTAGGTGGCGGTGGTGAGCAACATAGACCGCATTATGTGAAGAAGGATATTTGGAAGCAAGAGGCTTTAAAATAATTTTATTTCTTTTCCCAACATGTCAGAACAATTACTAGCTTGTGCTAGCGTGTGAAAATACATCACCGTTAAAGCGGTAAGCGTTATCAAATAAGCATATGTTGACATACTGCGCCTGCGCACTATGAACAGGATATCAACCGTCTTTT
The DNA here is from genome assembly GCA_903067075.1 of Micropoecilia bifurca. Classification (NCBI taxonomy): domain Eukaryota; kingdom Metazoa; phylum Chordata; class Actinopteri; order Cyprinodontiformes; family Poeciliidae; genus Micropoecilia; species Micropoecilia bifurca. The sequence goes on along the minus strand of CAEGAF010031718.1, from coordinate 39,456 downwards.
CCTCCCCGCCAGCAGCTGGTTGCACCGCAGGGTCGGGCGGACGTCGACTCACAACGTCCCCGAATTGATATATATTCCTAACTAAGTACTTTTCGGCATAATATGGAGAGCTCAGAACCAACCAATGACGGTAAGTCAATGAGCGTTAGTGTAGCGTTTGTTTTTACCGAGTTGTTGGTTTTTCTCTCGGAGTGTGTGCGCCCGATTTCAAACATGGCGTACGCCGCTCTGAGATGGCGGTTGGGTTTTGCTACGTTGCACCGCACGCCGGGAGACTGGACTGGGTGAATGAGCGTCAATAAGTGCGGACCAAAACATAACAAAAAAAAGATCCTCACATTCTTTAAATATGTGGTTAAATCGTGGTTATCGCTAGTTTTCGTTATAGCTGCCGACTAACCGCTGATAAATGTTACCTTCATGGGCTTCAGGTAAAACTGGCTGCAAGAAACTGAGGTCTGAAGGCAACATCTGTATCAACTGCATCGGTTTATCTTCGTCACTTACATGCACTTTAAGATGATTTATTAAGTAAACAGCTACAGATGTGGCGTCCATCACACTCTTCCTCCGCCGGAGTTGTAGTTCGTGTTTACCACACGTGTTTCTGCCCGTGAACGCACCAAGCGGCAGGCTGGAGCAGAAGTTGAAGTGGGCGTCAGAAATGTTGGAGAATAAACGATTAGCACCAGAAATAAGGAACTTTTTTGAAAGCAAAGTGTTAAAAAGCTTTTTTCTTGCATTTCAGATTTTTAGTTGTGCAATATAGAACGCAAAAACTGTCGAAATCAAATTATAAACAAAGCGTTAAATTGTTATTTAAACCATTTCAATGAAAATGTTGCATTAAAACGGCCTTATTTTTAATAGTCAAATCTATCCAGCTATTTAATGTATAACTTAACATTTACATTTAAATTTATTACTTTGTAATTGTTTCATTTTTCAGTACATTATTTTGTATCATTAATCCATAAAATGTTCAGTTTATTTTTGGGATTAAACTCGACTATTTTAAGATATTTCAATGTAAAAGCTTAAAAAAAACAAAGGTTGTGGTTTTGTAATTCTGTGAAATGTTGTCCAGATCCGCCTCTGCTGCTGCCATCTCTTCGCCTCTTCATCCCGCCCCTCCGCCTCGTGTCTGCGGCCATGTGGCACATCGTGCAGAGCGGGAACCTCCACAAATACGGATTAGTGGAGGACTTCATCAGCACCATCACTGATCTTGTGCCAGAACTGCTGAATCCGGACCAGAAAGCTCAGCTCCTCCTGGGACTGAGAGCACGGGTGAGCAGAAACGAGTGGCGTCGGTTCTCCTCCATCAGAGAGCGAGTGAAGAACAGTTTGCTCAGCCTTCCACCTTTTCGTCCTTTCCTCCAGGTTGTTCTTGAGTTGTGTCACTCCGAGCAGATCCCCGACACAGAATCCATCCAGATGCACCTGGATCAGATCAAATCCCTCATATCCACCTGGGCAGCACAGGTCAGCCTCTTTAAATGAAACATTCAGCTGATCAGAGCCAATCAGATGTGGACTTTCCTGTGTTTTCCAGCCTTGTTTTTCAGATGTTCAGTTCCCAGAGTCGAACTTTGTGGATCAGGTCGGGTTGTTGTTGAAGGATCCTGAAGAGAAGGAGAAGTTCTTCCAGGTCTGTAGTTTTCATGTTGAGCTCTTCTTAACTACGTTCTCGTCAGATTAAAACCCGACTTTTCCTTCTCTAGGATGTTTTCCCCACAGATTTTGGACCCGACTATGACAACGCTCTGCAGATGCTGATGTTGGACTTCCTGTCCCGACTGGAGAAGCTTCTCCCAGTTCCCGACATCCAGCAGGTAGACGAACACTCACATCGTTTTAAAGGTTTTAATTACACAAGCTGCGTTTCCATTACAAATATTTGCAAATTTTTTGTTATTTTGTTAATGTTAGAAAAAGGAAACAATTTTTCAATTGCTGTGTTCCCATTAAATAAGAAATTAATTTAAATTACACACAAGTAAGCTAGTTCATGCAATAAGTCAGTTTTGCCAAATACATCTATTTTGATGCAACTGAAAAAACAAGTAGTGCAAAAAACATATTATCATTTTTTACATATTTCCATATGTTATGTTTGTAATTTCAATTTGCATAACTCTATGGATAATAGAAATGTAGCGACAGGTTAACAAGATATCGCCAAAAGTTTGGGATTTGTTCATTTGAAGGATAAATTAACGTAGTTCTATTGCTGCCCACTGCCAAGTCAGCTGACTGAGCAAAGTCAGAGTAAGATTTGAGCAAACTTGCATCTTTAAATTTGTGATGTGAGACAGAAAACAAGTTTTCCTTGTACTGAAACAACCAGCTGGCATCTGGATTTATCTAGATACTAGTTACAGAGACGCCACGTTGATCTGTTTAACTTTCAGTAAATGTTCTCTCGTCTTTCCCATCTTTGAGAAAACGTCTGCTTCTCGTTTGTGCGTGGTAGACGGCGTCCATCCTCGGCGGCATCCCGACGGCGCTGGAGGAGTGCGCTCACTCGGTACCGGACCCCCAGCACCTGAAAACTGTCCTGCGCTACCAGACGAGACTCGGACACGTGGATTTTACTGGTGAGTCTTAACTTACAAAAGTATTTACACCCCCGATTCTTACACGACCACAAACCTTAATACTTTTTTGTTTTACTGGGATTTTATGTGAGTTTGGTTGAGTGTTTACTCTCAACTATCCTTGGTCAAATCCTTCAGAACTCGCGCTTTATTATAGTTACATCTGCAGGCCTCAATTTGATTTAAGTCTGGACTTTGACTAGGCCATTCTAACCAGAGAATGTTCATGTCTACTCCTCTTGAAGAGGAATTCTGATTTTTTTTTTTTAAAAACATGGAAAACCGTTGTAAGAAACTGCTGGATATAATCTTACAAACTGAAAATACATCAGAAACTAAATCAAAGCAAAAACATCTAGAACCTTCTGAAGTTAAATTTTCATAATTTGACTTTTTTATTTTTTTTGTCTTATTGATAATGATATCGGTCACATTTTTCTGATCATTTTCATTTCAAAGAAGACTGAAGGGATAGAAAAAGCCATCACTGAATTATTTAAATCTTCTCAGAATGAAAAAAACCTTTGTGTAAAAGAAAGTTTGTGGCCCCTAAACCAAACGACTGATTGTGTGTATTGGTGAAAACTAGCAGTAAGCTTCCCATCTCTGTGGGGAAAATTTGTCCTGCCTGTCTTTGCAGAATTCATTTCATTTAGCCACATAGAATGTTGTTTAATTTTTAAAGCCCTGATTTGGTTTGGAATTCAACTCCAAGCTTTGACTAGGCCACTACACAACCTTAGTGTGTGGTAGTAACCGGACATGCAAACGTTCACAAAGTATTTCAGCTGAACTTTGAGCCCGTTTTTGTACAGAAGCATCTTTTTTTGTTTTTAATCAATCGTTGAAATAAAATTTCAATTTTGCCACAGATGAAATGCAGAACATCCCATCATCGTTTGGGAACTGCATCCTGTCCTCGCTGTCTCTTCCCCAGCTGGAGAAGATCGTGATCCACCCTGACGAGCTGCAGATCCAGTCGTCTGCAGACCAGATCCAGGGCTGCATGACGGTGCAGGTGGAGGGCGAAACTGTGACGCTGTTGGACTACATTCAGATAGAGCAGCCGACTCTGGTGGAGTCCGACGATCACCAAGACATGGACGCCAACGTCGAGGAGGCGACGCTCGACGACTCGGACGATGCGTTGAAGCCCGCCGCTTTTCAGCCGCTGAAGCAAAGCAAGAGGCTGGAGCTGAAGAGAAAAGCTTCGAAGGAAAACAGCGAATCAGAGGCGGCCAAGAGGCTGCGGAAAAAATACTCCAACAACAAAACGTGTCCCGTGTGCAACAAGACGTTCCTGCGGGCCGCAGCCATGAGGCGCCACCAGGAGATCCACAACGAAAACCGCGACCTCAAGTACAAGTGCAGCAGCTGCGATAAGCGGTTCAGGGACCAGTACGACATGAACCGCCACATGATGCGGGTTCACGAGAAGGGAGCGATGAGCAGCAGCCCTAAAGACGAAGAGCTGGGAGATCCCTGCTCCTCTGAGACGTCTGAAAGTAAAAACTGCTCCTTGTGCGGGAAGTACTTTGCCCGGGATGTTGACATGGAGCGACACATGAAGTCCCACTCAGAAGACCGGCCGTATAAATGTTCGTTTTGCGACAAGAAGTTCAAGAACCTGTACGTGTTGAAGAGGCACGAGAGGGAGATTTGTAAGAGCAGGGAGCAGAAAGCGAGGAAAGGCGCTCCAGATGCGAACGCTGAGGCGCACTCAGCGGCATCAGCGGAAGGGAAGATCTGTCCAATCTGCAGCCGAATCCTCCCCTGCACCGCGGACATCGCGAAGCATTTACGGTCCCACTCCGAGGAGCGACCGTACGTCTGCATGACCTGCGAGAAGGGCTTCAAGTACAAAGACACTCTGAAGAAGCACCAGATCATCCACGGGCACGAGGGCATCCGAGAGGAGCACTGCAAGACCGTGGAGCAGATCCTGGCGGAAGCAGAACCCCAGAACCAGGAGGATCCTGACGGACTAGTCAAGAAAGAAACGCAATCAGACCCGCCTGCAGAAACTACGACGGACAACCGGACTGTGGTGGGTTTGAGGAGAAAGAAAGCCCCAAAGGCGTGTCCTGTGTGCAGCAGGGTGTTTGACAGCATCAAAACCCTGAACAGGCACATCCAGTGCCACACAGAGGACCGACCGTTTCACTGCGTCCACTGCAAGAAGAGGTTCAAGCACATGCACGGCCTGAAGAGACACCAGATCTACGCCATCTGCCACAAGAAGACGTCCCGTCTGTCGTGGAAGAAGGAGCAGAGAGCCGGACCCAGCCACAGCGAGGCGAGCGGCGCCGACTCCGCACAAGGCCAGACGGCCAAGATCCCCGTCTGGTGCTCCAACTGTGGCAAACACTTTGAGTATCCGTCCGCCCTGAAGGAGCACCAGGAGAACGTCTGCAAGGTGGAGATCCGGGAGGTGATGAAGTGCGACGACTGCAATAAGGAGTTCAAGAGCGTCACGATGCTCAAAGTCCACCAGCGGATCCACGACCCGCTCTACTGCAAGGAGTGCGGCAAGATCCTGGGGAGCGAGGCCGCCTTCGAACGGCACAAGCTCATGCACCGGCCGATGAAATGCACAATGTGCGAGAAGAGCTTCACCCTTCTGAGACGCCTGAGGGAACATTACGAGAAGCAGCACGGCTTCACCGGGCCCTTCCCGTGTCCGCAGTGCGACAAATCCTTCGTCCAGCTGTCCTACCTCGCCATCCACCAGAGGATCCACAAGGGAGAGTTCCCCTACGCCTGCAACATGTGCCCCGAGAAGTTCCGCTCGTCCAACTGCCTGACGGTCCACCAGAGGAAGCACACCGGGGAGAAACCCTTCCTGTGCTGGCAGTGCGGGAAGTGCTACCGCTCGGCCTCGGAGCTGACGGTCCACATGGGGACGCACTCCGAGGAGAAGCCCTGGAGCTGCTCGCAGTGCGACGTGGCCTACCGCACCAAGCTGCAGCTCAGCAACCACGTGGAGCAGGTCCACATCGGCGTGCGCTACCCCTGCAAGACCTGCGGCAAGCAGTTCATGAAGGAGACGTCGCTAAAGAGGCACGAGCTCATCCACACCGGGGAGAGACCGCACCAGTGCACCGTCTGCGGGAAGACCTTCCTGACCGCCAACGAGCTCCGGCTCCACAACCGCTACCACACCGGAGAGCGGCCGTACAAGTGCGACGTGTGCAGCAAGGCGTTCATCCAGTCGGGTTACTTGAAGTCTCACATGCGCATCCACACGGGAGAGAAGCCGTTTAAATGCGACCTCTGCGACAAAACCTTCCGGCTGTCCTACCACATGAAGAAACACCGGCGGACTCACACCGGGAAAACGCGGAGCTTCGTCTGTGAGGACTGCGGCTTGGTTTTCCTGCAGAAGAAGCTGCTGTGGGAACATTCGCTCACTCACGACGTGAAGCTGGAGCAAACGTTCGCAGCGGATGTCGGTCTAGAATTTAACCCATGAACTCTGAATTTCTTCGTTGGATTTTGTTTACGTGTCAAATGTTTTTATTTTCCTTTATGTGTCATAGAGTTAACTTGTAAAACAAAAGGAATGAATAATCAGACATGCTCAGGGAAAGGCTGCAGGAAAATGTTGCTTTTCTGGACTTTGAAACATTAAAAACTTGAACCGTCATGGGTGTCTTACGTTTTAGTATCCTTTATCTTTTTTACTTTCCAACAGTAATTTCAATATTGCTCAGATTGTCAACAGAGAAAGGATTACTTGTTGCAGAATACATCTACTTTGTATACTTTTTATCAAAAAGTATGCTGGAATAGACTTAATATGTGCAGAAATTGGTGTCATCTGGATGTTTTTTACCTGGAGGACTGGAGAATCCTCCTCATCTGACCGATTTGAGGGTTGGTATGTTGTTTCAAGATTTCTGTCTTTGTTTCATTCGTTCCCACCACTTTTGTCTTCGTCTTTCTGACCCATCTCTGTTTCTGTACAGAACAGCTGCAGTCAGAGTTCTCGCACTTTTACACAGGTTTCAGTGTCTTACTGGAGTTTTTGCAACATTTCCTCACATTTAACTGCTTAAATAATAACAAGGTCCTATCATCTGCAGGTTGCTTCTAGTTTTAGGAGTGTGGATGGTCAAGATGCATCTACTAACCCTGGACTTGTCAAGCGAGAATATATAAAAATACAGTTTTAACCAGATCATGAGCCTATAGAAGAGGATATGAACTCTAAAGGGAAATAAAACAATTCTTGAGATTAAATTCAAAATATGTTATTTCCATTTATCCAAATCCTCTTCCACCAGAATCACAGGTCCAGTATCTTGATTTAAAACTTTAGAATTGAAAACAGTAGGATCCAGTCAATTTTAGAAAATACTGGTGGATCAAGTGTTGAAATCAAGGTGTGATCTGGGAACTTTGAGATAAAATTGAAATCTGGTGTGCTGAGCATCAAGTTTTTACCTCCATTGTTTATATGGAAAAAGGGCAAATTTTCACCAAAATTTTGAGATTAATCTCAGACAATTTCTAGAACTAAACCAGGAAATTTGTGTTTTGAAAGTTGAAAATTTACTAGAAATAAATTGAGAAATTTTGACATTGTTTTCGGAAATTTACAGAAAACATGGAAATGTCTGAATTTCAAACATCAAAAACGTTTCAAATTGAACATTTTTGACATTTGACTTCTTTTCTGTGATTATTCTCTCTCTCTCTCTCTCTCTCTCTCTATATATATATATATATATATATATAAATATTCTGGAATAGTTTAGCCTTTTAAAACTAATAAATTTCCCCAGAAAAAAAAATTCTATAAAATTTGAATTATTTTTTTCTATCTACAATGTCCAAATACATTGTCACAAGTTTTTCTTTTCCCCCGTGTGGTTTAATTAAATAAAACTTTTGACGTGCTGGTCTTATATTTTACAAAATACAAACTGTAGAGATGCAACAGAGATACGGGAACCAAAGCAGACAAAAATCAGCCTGTAGTTCCGCTGTTCGGCCACTAGGTGTCAGTAACACGCTGATGATCGGAGTCAGCGGCTTGTGGCGAAGCATCGCGATACATAAATAATCCAGAGCTTCTGCTCGACTTGAAACCTTAACACCGATTCTCAGTAAGCCGTGAAGGTTCTGCGTAGAGACGCGTTTGTTCTGCAGGCGGCCCTGCTTTGTTTATGCAGCTTCTGCTTTTATGCAACATCAGTTTCACAACTGTTTACTCAGGCCCAGTAGCCGAGAGTCAATATTTATCCTGCTTCTCTTCCTCGCAGTCCTTTTCACCTGACCGTTGACGCAGCCCGAGTGACGCTGGAAACCGCAACAGCTGCATCATCCCGTCGGTTTTTAACAAAAAAAAAGAAAGAAAAAAAGGTTCCCGTCTCTGAGAAATCAAGCAGCGGCCTCTCCAGAGTATTGGGAGCAGATCACTTTTTTAACCCAAAGCATATTGATTTATATGGGGCTCTAATTGCTTCAGTGTGTCCTGGATTATTCCCCCCAGTAATTGAGGCCTGGCAGCGGCCTCTTTCCTAGACATTGTCTCTGCGGTGCCAGATGGTGAGAAGCGAGGCCCGCTCTGCAGCCCAACCCCTCAGCCAGCCGCGGCTCCTGTGTTGCTTCACCCGGCTGCACAGACAGCATTCTTCCCTGCCTGCTTAGAGGTGTCACTTACAGGCCACCGTCCAGATCTGAATGCAGCATGAGGCAGCAGATTTCCAGCAAAGCCCAACCGTGAATCTGTGCATTGTTTGAAATGTTGGCTCTGGTCTCAGATTAGCTGCTGCAGCCACATTAAGCCAGTAATTACTGGGGGGGGGATAATGTTGTTCCTTCATCTGTTTGTTTTGTGTTTTTGTTTCTGAATCACAGGAACTTTCCTGGATTTGCAAATAGAGGGGAATGCCTGGAGCAGGCCGGCCTCAACAGGTCGGTGTGTGGGGTAGACTCACGTCAACACTCAGAAGGAGGCCAACCCACGTTCCTCCATACAGGAGGCAGATAAAAGTTAAAGGATTCGCTCTTTCCTATATGACAGCATACATCAGTAACTAGACGTGATACGACTGATAGAATATTCACTAAACTCTGATCCAGACCCGCACAGCATTCTGGGAGATGTAGGCTAAAAAAAGCCTGGTGGAATCAACTGACTCACTCATTCCTTGGTTTCCTAGCAACTCACTCATTCTTTGGTTACCTAGCAGCAGCCTGTTGAGTAACTTGCGCAGCAGCAGTTTAAGGTTTCGTCTCATAACAGCTGCTGGAGTGAAAACTGGATAAAACAGGAAAGGTCACCTCACTAGTTTGTTTGTATTTCAGATATTTAAAACAGTAATTATCTACATTGATCAATACGAAATATGTCTTCAAGATTGGTTCAACTGTTTTGGGGTGTTGGTTCACATTTGTATCCAGTCGGGTTGGAAGGGCATCATCCATCTGACCTAACATTTTTAACTCATCTAAAAATGGCAAAGCTGCACTATATAACTTTAATTTACAAAATGTAGTCTCTTTACATATTCGTTAGGATTGTTTCTATGTCACAAGAACATGACATGAGACAGATAATGTATGATAAAAATCAAGCTCCTCTGCCTTCTCCCTATGGATATGCTGTCATCTGCACACCAAGCAGAGCCAGGAGGAGGGTCTCTGCGCTGTCAATCACCCTTGTGTATCCGCTATGTTGCTGCTAACTCAGCCCAAAAGTGATAACACCAGAGAACATGGCCTCTGATAATGGCAGAAAAACAGGTAAGTTGTTTCTCTACCATTGGCACATTCAGCAGTGTGTAGACAAGGATGATTGACAGCTCTAAGATCCTCCCTGTGGCTCTGATTGGTTGTTTAGGCAGGAGCTTTGCATTTATTCACATGAGGAGCTCAATGTGTGAATTTCAGACACCTACAGTGGAGGTTTGATTGTAAAATCTCTAGTTACCATGAACAAAAATCCCCACAGCACCATCCTGCCACCACTATGCTTCACAGTGCAGATGGTGTTAGTTTGGTCATTAGCAGTCCATATGTTCTTCAGACCAAAGAAATATTAATGTACCTTTCATTGAGGAAAGACATGATTGGTGGAATGTGCAGACAATAGATGACCTTCTTCTTCTTCTTCTTCTTCTTGTCCTTCTGTCGCTAAATGAACACTAGCGCCATCCTTCTCTGACCTTGGCCCTTCACCTGGATTACTCATAAGGTCCTTGCGGTTTCATATTTCTTCCATTTCCAAATAATGAAGGCCAGAGTGCTTTTTGGGGCATCCAGTGTTGCCAAAATATTCTGTATTTTTTGCCTGATTTCTGTTTGAATATATTGTGGTCTCGGAGGTCTACAGAAAATTTTATTGACGTCATTGCTTGGTTTCTGACCTACATTGTGAATTGTGAGACCATGTCGAGATAAGTGTTTTCTGCCCCAAATGATCTCTAAAGTTACCACAATTGGACTTGCATCAAATTACCCCTGAGGTCACTTCTGAGTGCAATAACAAGAGTGGGAATACTGATGTACCTATTATGTTTTAGAAATTACAAATGCAGGAGAAAATCTCTCCACTTTTTCATTTCATAATGTATTGTGTAGATTTGAGGAGAAACATAAATAACTTGGAGTGAATCATTTGGGTTACAAAAGATGGAGAACGGATGAGAAATATTTCTGGTTTGTCTTATTTCATTCCCATAATATATATATATATATATAATATAATATAAAAAACATTTTCCGTATATTAAAAACATTTAATATACGGATTAATTTTCCATAATCTAGTTTATGTCTATAATGAACAGTGTTTTTTGTCACTAACTGTGTGTGTACCGTGTTTTGTGTGCGGAGGAGCGATAAGAAACCGCAAACAGACTCGAGGGGAGGCAGGCAGGCAGTTCTCTTGCCTCACCGCTGGGGGCGCTCCTGATCCCAGATATTGTGACTCCACAGCTGCAGAGTAAGACACAGGGAGCTAGCCATGGAGCTAGCTTACAGTAAATAAGTAAAGTACACATATATATGTGTTTTCTTCTCTCTCCCGTCAACATGAAAGACTACATTTCTACACTTTAACAGTTTTCTAAAGTGGATTTTCAATTGAAGCAGGAAATAATAACTAAATGAAGACAAACACGGAGCTGAAAGTTTTACTTCGAGACAGTTTGACGACATGTGGAGGATAAACTTGGCTTTGGATGAAATGATATGCAGAATTAGCGTGCATGAATTTAAAGGTAAGACAGGAATAAGATGTTTGTGTTTAGTTTTTTAATGAAATGTGCAATTTGTGGGCTACAGTTTGTATGTCTAAGTAATTCAGTAAAGTAGAAGCGGTAGCTAATCTAATTTCTTTGGTGTTAATCCTAAAACATGAATTGGCATTGTTGTCAGTTGCTATGGCAACGAGTCTGCTTGTAGCTTGGCGGATATAGAGCGAGAAAGTGCTTTCTCTCTCTTTCCCTTTGTTGTGGATCATATCACGAAATTAATACCTACATTTCTAAGTTTCACTGAGTTAACGCGGCTATGGATGACATGTAAAAGATTAGTCTTTTTGCACCCCAGCGTTGTACGCATGCGCGAAATTTCCGTACCTCCAATAACATGCATGGTGTCTATATAAATCTTAAGTCGGTGCTTCACCATCGAAGAACCTCGATGCTAATATGGTTGTGTAAGATATTAACTTCTATATGTTATGTGCTTTCAGCAGCTTATTTAAAATTTTTAGATAAAGTCCTAACATTGACATGGTAGCAAACAATAACAAACATTATCTACTTTGCTAAAGTCAGGTAATATGCCAGCTAAGCTGAGGTGGTGCTAATATTTCATTAGCCTGGTTTGTAATCCACTTCTTTCTGTTAGGGACGCTTAAAAATGAAAAAGATGAGAAAACATTAACTTCAAACACAGTAAATCTGTGTTGAGCTTTTAAAATGATAAAAATTACGTCAAGTATTTAGTTACCGTTCCAAACCCTGATCAGATCTACAATCAGAGGATGTTTAAAACTACTGAAATTGAGATAAACAAGAGTTATTAAATAAAATTCTGAAAGAAAGCTGAAAACAGCTCAGCAGGATAAGAATCCTAAGCATGGGGTCCAATCAACTCAGATGTGTTGCATCAGATACAAAACCGATCTTCTCTATGGCCATATCAGTCCCCAGACCTGAGTCTTATTGAAAACCTGAGCTGAAGAGAAGAGCGTACCCAGGACTCTGGACAATTTGAAGATATTGTGCAAAGAGGAATGGTCACAAATCTTTCTCTCTGTATGCTCCAACCTTGTAAAATATTATAGGAGAACACTACATTCTGTACTAGTGGTAATAGTGGGCTGTACAAGGTAACAGCAGGGGTTCCAATGATTGTGCCAGCAGTGATTTTGTAACCCGAAAAATAAACCCCAACAATTATTTCCTTTAGATTCCACTGTGATTCAGCGCACAAGGGGAAACTACTAACCTTAAGATGATTTCTGAAGCCTTTTCAGTGCAAAACTCAGAGCCCCCAAACCACGACACCCACTGGGTCCCTAACCCGAACATTATTCATAACAAATTCAAGGCCAATATCAAGGGTTTTAAAGAGCTCCTAATGTTCCCATTAACAAGTAGTTTTTTTTTTGTGGGTGTTCTACTAGAATAACAGCGCATTACATCTGTTCTTGGAAGTCAGATGTTTGAGCGTTTTCTGTTTGAGAAATTTATTCCCTTCTTTTCACAATTCATCACGCTGTTCGTGTTAACTTCAGAAATTGAAGGGAAGCGGAAGAACAGTTTTTAATTTGAAGGTTGCAGTGGATTTATCTGTCACGCTACATTTTATTAGAGTAACTGTGTTTGCTCTTTTTATGAGCAAAAGTTGTGGGGGAATTTTTCTGCCATAATTCGAGAGCACACATTTTCAGTCTGAAAGCAGGATTTCATGTCTTTTGTTATCAAAACTTTTAAAACTTGTACTCTTCTGCTTTCTTTCAAATATTCACTCTACTTTCTCAAAGCTTGTCTCGGATCAAATCTCTTCTCCGCTCACTTGCGAATCATTTTCTGCTTCTGCTTGGAACAAAAAGTACCGTTGCCTGGCAACCTCTCAGCCAATAGAATTAAAGTTCTGGTGTGGCTACTGTCGATTGTATCAAAGGTTCATAGAAAAATCTTGAATTTGTAAAAAAGTGTAAAGTTAGAAATGTAAAATACTAGTTTTTCTTGTTTTTATTTGGAAATAATGAATTATAGTTGAAAACTAAATATAAATACACCATTCAACCTGCTTTTCAATTGATTTAAGAAGAAAAAGATGCTCCTAAATCGTTAACACCCACAGCAGACAGATGTAGGGAATAATTTTAGAGAAAATAAACAGGGGATTCCCTTATTGTACAAAGAAAAATATGATATTCAACAGAAAAACATCGACCGCATCACTCTTTGGAATAGCTCCGTTACATTAGTTTTGATTTGTTCTTTGGTGGACTTCTGTTCGTAATTTTTTGGTTGAAGCATTACACGTCTCTGATTTCTGGAGAGTTGTTATGATGCGTAACCGTGGCGAGAAGTTGTTGTTTTTACAGCTGGCAGGAGCAGATTAGCATCTCAAATGCTTTAATACTGGAACTACGACTCCAAAACCCAAAACAGAGCTAAACAAAAGAACAGAAACTCCTTCCCAGATTTCTAATTAAACGCTCAGACAAAGATTTTAAGAAGTGAGGCAAAAGCAAAGGAGGTGGATGAGGGTGAGTCTTTGCTGCCTGAATACTGAGCTGTTAGCATGTCACGACAATACCTGCGACATTTCCATTATAAATGTGTCCAAATCTTTGTCTATATTCTACAAATGTTGATAAACCATAATTATGTAATTATGGTGTTTCCATTAAACAATAAGTGAAGTTGAAATCATGCAGGAACAATTTTGTTCACGCAACTATTGTAAATAGTTACTACATCCTGTTGTTGTCTTCTTTGTGGTTTCCAGCAGTAGTAACATCCGGCTGTTGATCTCGTGACTCGTGTTTCTCCACTGCAGTTTTGTGAAGTACATTTACTTTGATACGACTAAAACCACCTCACCTTGGCGGAAAAACCTTTTTATGAGTTTTTTTTAAATTGGTGTGTTTCCACTTAGCAAATATATGTTTATTTCAATTAATGTATTTTTATTAATCATTAATTTTATGATTAATAAAAATACAGCTACTCATGAGAGTGACATACAGAAACCGTCTTCAGTCAGAGTCTTTTTCAAATTTGTTGTATAGCTGACTGCTACAGCAGAAATCCCATCCACCACTCTTTGAAGAAACTTGCATAAATTTGAGTTAAAACATGTATTTCTGAATTTGAATTTAAAACAACTGACTCAATATAAGACTCTACAGACGCCAATTACCACATTAGCTGTTAAAATTAATTTAGTATTAACGAAAGAAAAAAATCAGAGAACATCTCCAGAAAGACAGTCATGATTTAAAATATATAGAGCAGAGGAGAAAACAGCCCTTAGTAACAGCAAAAATCAACTTTATGGTGGCTAAAAGATAAATAAGCACGAATCTGAATGAAACCCAAGACTCCTGACGCGATGCTTGTTAGACTTTTGAGACTAAAGCTTTGCACACAACAAACACAGAAAATCTTACAAAGTATTTTTGGTTTAGTTTCTGATGTGAATTTCATTCAAGGCTTCCCCCAGAAAACTTGTTAATCCCAGAGGTAAGGTGTTGCGGCGGTCATTCATCCAGCGGCCCGCCGTGTTTTTGAGTTAAAAAATGTTTAAAGTTGACAGGAAATTTGAAAATATCACTTGATAATTATGTGTTATTGAAAGATTCATAGCTGAACACCAAATTAAACACGTTGGAACTATAAACATTTTTTAAAAACTTTAAAAAATAAGCAAAGCTTAGCCTGGCGGGGGCGCAAGTTAAGCCTGGTGGCCCGCAAGGCTTAAACTGCACTTAAAATAGGACAAAATTAACTTACATGTAACTTTTCAACAATATATGGGCGTTTATAATTCCTTAATATTTGCACTAGTTCCACTGGAAGATGTTTTTTGTTCAATATTAAGGAATCATTGACTCAAAACAAGCTTATGAAAGCTTTAGTTTTGCCTCATTTAGATATTTGCCCTAGAAATACTCTGTAATATTTTGTGTTTTTGCAGTGTGGAGCTGCTGAAGGGTTTATGGGAGTGTTGATGTCCAGTCTACATGCAAAAGCTGTGAGCAGAGGGTCAAACTAGGTTGGAGTTTTGTCCAGAAGTGACGGACAGATGACGTGACCCCCGTCTGCAGGTTGACGTTTATCATTGCTGTTAAAGTTCAGTCGTGGTGAGTTCAGCCACTCGGAGAGACCTGCAGTTTCATTAAATCCAGTCCGTGCTGCTTTTGTTTTCATCACCAGTAAAACAGGGTGGTGCAGCCTTAAAGTTTAGCTCGTTGAAAGCCTCGCCACAAACAGTTAACAGTTTCTGAAAATGTGGGTTTTGATCATCAGCAGGCACCACAGATTTTCCTGTCCGTTTTGCCAAAATCCTGTGACCCCTAAATGTTACTGTGGAAAGACAGCGTATCAAAACAAGCACCCCATTTTCTGCATTTGCTCCATGACGCACCTTTATTCCTTCCATATGAAACATGTACAGGACACAAGGGGGCTTTGATAACAATGTGAGCTAGCGTTGCCACACACAGACTGTTTGGGAAGGTAAAACACCAGAAATTTCCCGTCCTGTCCCCCTCATTCATTGTTTTTACAGCCCTTTTCTTCTTTTGTTTTAGTCAATGGGTGAAGGAGGAAAAACCCTAAAATTATCAACAGAAACAGAAGTATTACTCTCCTAATCAAGTGCATGTCCTTAAGTGAACCTGCTAGCTTGCGCCAGCCCATCCCCATCTTGGGTCTGGGCCCCATTTTTGGTTCACACAAGTTTTGCAAAAGCTTTATCTCAGTTTTCAACCATTTTTTTCATCCTTTCATTTGCATTCGGCCCCGCTCTCGGTCTCCTGTGTGTGTGTGTGTGTGTGTGTGTGTGTGTGTGTGTGTGTGTGTGTGTGTGTGTGTGTGTGTGTGTGTGTGTGTGTGCATCGCTGACTTGGACATTTGTTTGGCAGCAGAGACGCAAAGGGATGCTGTTAACGCTGCAGGAAAAACAAAATCACAAGTCCTTTTGGATCGCCGTGTGTTAACATGTAAACACTGTTCCAAATGAGGTGATACAACTCAGTTTGAAACCAAGAATTTACTCTGTGTAAGTTAACTCTTTAAACATAAGACAGCTTCCCCATTTGTTGGCCATGAATCTGTTTCAGAGTGGGAATGTTTCTCGTTTCAAATTGAGTACCGGATCATTTCCAGAGGAATCGCTGTGGAGCGTTATCTGATCTATAAATTAATTAGGAATGAAAAGTTTCACAAACTCAAAGCGTGAACCCGAAACCGATCCACAGTAGATCCAAATCTCAGTCTTTTCTATCTGGAGTTTTGGTTTCTCTGCCGAAACAAGATGAACTGTTTCCTCCAAGTCAAGTTTATTTGTAAAACACGTTTCAGCAACAAAGCATAAAACTGAATTCAGTAACCAATTATTCAACAGCAGTAAAAATTACATTTAGTCAGCCTTGATTTAAAGGAACTCTGTGATTTGTGTTGCATAGAAGCTGAATGCTGCTTCTCCATGTTTGGTTCAGGAGACCTGAATGACCTGGAAGGTTGATACAAGCTGTTGAGTGATTTATAAACTAACAAACGTATTTTAACGTCTATTCTCTGAGCTCCAGGGAGCCAGAGGAAGGACTGGTTTTAGTCAGAACGCCAGCAGCAGCATTCCAGCAGACGCTGTTGCAGTAATCAGTGCGATTAGAGATAAAAACATGAATGAGTTTCTCTAGGGGACAAGGGTGCAAGAAAATGGATGGATGGAGTTTCTCTAGCTCTTCCTTTAAACCTGGAAATGATCTGACGGTAATAAAAGGCCGACTTTGTAACCGTCTTTATTTGTCTCTGAAGGTTCAACTCAGATTTCAGGCCTGATGGCTCGTTTAGAGTCGTAAAAACCAACTCTAGATTGTTCCACTTTGTTAATAAATTCAGTTTTGTTAACGACTTGGCGCATCCACACATTTATTTGTTCAGTGATTGGTTGGTTCAGAGCAACCTGGTGACATCATAATGTAGAGCTGTGTATCTTCTGCATAGTTATGACGACTAATCTCATTATTTGTTATAAACTGAGTTAGCAGAAGGCATTGACACTTGTTTATCACTTTAACTGGATTGATACCTTTTATTTTGCAATTGTTTTCAGTGTTGGCAAAACAATTGAAGCAATAAAATACCTTGTTTAGAAGGTAGAGTTTTGTTCATGACAATCAAATTAGAGGTGGTGCGAAACATCTTTCGTTTGTCTAAAATGATTCCGTTGTATTATTTAAGAGGCTAGATGAAGCTTTTCCTCGGTCGCTGAGTTCACTGAGGCGGATGTCTCCAAAGACGGAGCTGTGAGGCGGCTGGAGGTGGCGCTGAGCGGGTCCAAAAGTCTCACAATCAAAGAAAGAAGAGCGGCAGTGAGGGAGAGAAACTTTTCACAGAGCCGGTTCAGATAACCAGACGCAGGCAGGGGAAGGTAAGGTCAGCTCCCTCCCACCCATCCTGCCTCGCTCCTCTTCATCAGCAAATATCCATAGACTGGGCGAGCTCATCATTTCCAGTCCGCTGCAGGCAGAGGAATCCAGATCAGGTTTCAGAACAGAGATGGGGCGTTTTAAGCTAACTGGACGGTAGCGGTGTCATCGGGAAAATAGCTTTGTCCTTCACAGGAGCATCCTTACTGTATTCCACCAAGCAGTTCCTGTTAATGACGCAGTCCAGCAGGGGAGGCAAATATAGACATCGTGGTTCTACTGAGCTTCAGTTCAGTGGGAAAGGAGCCAGACGTTCAAAAATCTGAGTCAATTCAGAAATACTTCATTTATCTAAAAGTGGGATTAAATTAAATGTCGTATCTTCAACGAATCGTCGTAGACTAAAGGACCTCATGACATTCTAACAGCTCGATTTCAACCCAAAATCACATTTTGAACACTTCATCACTTGTTGGCGAGCTCTGCTAATCCACCTCATTTGCTTTTGCTACTCATCTATAAATCTCTGATTGGTCGTATGGTGAGAAAGCCAGTCAGAGAGACGTTGGAGTCTCTGCTTTCAGGTTCAGACGCCTCCTTTGTTTTGGTTCTTCTGGGATTTCGGGTCATAGTTCAGGAATTTTTTGAGCTTTTCAGATGCTAATCAGCAGCTAGCAGCAGCTTTACGCACCATAACAAAAGTAAAAGATCAGCAGAAACATGGAACACCTCAACCAAAAACACTCCAAGCAAAGTCCAGAAAAAGAACAGATGCATAAATGTTTTATTTTCCTTCGTGGTAGCAGCATCATGCTAGTCTTTAGCATAAACATGTAAGCTAATCCAAAATATTGATAATATCAATACCAAGTTGGTATCAGTATCGGATTGATCCTATTGTGATAAGATCAATATTTTAACTTATTTTAGTTCTTCAATCTAATTTCTCAACTTTACTGTAAAGCTTTTGATTGGATTTTTTTTTTCAAATTAAATTTTTGCACTTTGTTTAGAAAACAATGCACGCAAATGTGTTTGGTTTTTCTACCGTTTCCATTTATTGTGTAAATATGTTTTTAAACGTATTTTCTAGACTCGTTCTAAATTCTATCCGAGGTTTGAACAAAGTAATCCAAAATTAAATAAAGCCACCAAAACCTTATTTAGTTGGTGTTTGATCGACACCAGAACACGCATTATTGCACACCTTTCACCCATCAAATATAAGCAATTCAGTCACATTTGTATGTCAGAACGTCCCAGTCAAAGTCCAGACCTAAATCTTTAAAACCAGTGTTTACAGACTCTCTCTATCTAATATGACTGAGCTTCACGTCTGGTGCAGAAAGAGCAGGAAACATTTCGAGTCTCTATCTGGGAGAGACTTTACACGAATCCCGTCATAAGCGTAAGAATTTCTTTGAAAGCCAGTGATTTTATATTTCATTTTCCTGCCAAGTAAACGGACTGATTGAAAATCAGGGAGAAGAGAAGGAAACCCAGGAGTATAAATCACTGTGACAGAGCGCAGGGAAGCTGGAAATCCTCCTCTGCCACAAAGTTAAAAGGATCAAGACTTCACTTTTTCCCCTTTATTGCAACAAAAATCGTACTTTAATCACCGAGTTTTCCTGTTAAGCGAACTTACTGCTGGATTCCGTGGCACCAGATTTGCGCACAACCAGTAAAAGTGAAACTATCACCTTTGGTTTGTCTTTAACTTCCCTCTCCTGAGCTTTCAGGGGATAAACCAGAACCACGGTGTTCTGTTAGGTGCTGCTGCTGCTGCTGCTGTCTAACCAAGTCTGAGAAAGATCAAGACTGCATCCCGTTCACTGAAAGAATAAAAAAGGGGGGGGAGAGAAATGACGTTATTTGACCATGTGCCCAAAATCCTTAATGAATAACTTAGAACTAGGAGGAGGCAAACGCTGCCCCAGCTGTTTCCTGTTGAAAATGTCTGTGTAATGTAGATAAATGTGAGGGATTTTCTCTCTAAATCCGTCTCCTGTTCGCTAAATCTCACTTCTCCAAAACGAGCCTGCGCAATGGAACAAAGTGGGAATATTGAGATGTGACATTGCCCCGCATCTCGTCCTCTTTCTTTGCCCCGATTTCTTTTTTTTAATGACTTCAAACAAGTTGCTCCTTTTCGCCGGGCTTCTTGGTCTTTTTGCGGAGATCCGCGGTGATGTCTGGCGCTGCTTCCTCTCAGTGGCATTTATGTGATGTCCTCAAGGTAACTCGGCTGGTTTTACATTGTCACCTTGCTCACTTGCTTGCGCTCAGCATCCTTCTGACTTTTAAACCGAACCTGGAGCTTTTTTCTAACGTGGCTTTATTTATTTTTGCAGTTTAAATTCAGTTTGCATGCAATTCTCATGTGTGTTTCTTGCAGATTAACATCACCCAAAAAATTTGCACCTTTTCTTTTGGTAGGGTGGGATTAATTCATTATTTTTGAAAGCTTTGCCTGGGTTTGCGCAGATCTTCTGCGCCTCCATGCGTAATGCCCTATTTTGCACGAGAAAGCTTTAAAACTTTCACCTTAATTGCTGCTGACTGTGCGTTATTAAAGCTTAGATATTTCACCGGAAAACGGAGGGAAAGCTTCATCTGAGGCTCCAGGGCGTTTAGAGCTGCGCGGTTCCGATGTGGATGAATTTATTCGTTTTTATTATGCACATTTTGGCCCGGTCGGCTCTGTCCGCTGGCTTTGGCGGGATAACTCTTTTCCATCAAACATTTTGGATCGGAAAGATCCCCTGGCGGCTCTTTTCTGCATCCTTTATTTCTGAATTTCGAAGCACTTTTCGTGCGTAATAACGCGCTGACAGCTTTGGCAAAGGGAGACGGTGGCCTGCTTGCTAATGATATATATAATGAATGAATGTTCCTGATTAATGTGGATCGTTGCTAACGCCTTGCTATATGCTGGCTGCAGTGTGGGGTGATAACGGGGAGCGTGTGTTTTTAATTTGGAGACACGCAGCATTAGGGCTTATTGCCAGTGGTGGTCCTAAGAGGGGGCCGTGGGGGGCCAATGCCCATCCTCACTAACATGCAAGACACCACATTGTTGATTTATGCAAACAAATTAGCGAATCATTGAGAAGTTTAATTTATTTCAGTAATAAAAATTGAAAATGTGACATTTTCTGAGAAGTTAAGACTTATAGTGATTGATTTTTATTATGGAAAAGAACATAAGTATCCTAAGGTGTAAATGGAATGTTTTGTGGAAGGAAAAACCACGGCAGAAATAAAAATTATTGAAACAAAAGTGAAAGCCGCTTTCACTTTTAGAGAATTTTTCTTTCTCTATTTCATATTTGAATGAGATAACATGTTAAATGTTTATATTTCAACATGTTGGCCCCTTAAATTGTAAAACAGTTTAAAATGAAATGCTAACACTACTACTATTGACTCTTGAATCGCTGATTGCAGATGTGAATTTGCACCAAACTCTTGAAGCAGCTTTCCATTTCTCTGATGCATCTTTTTCTGCCACAGTTTTTCCTTCCACTTCACTTTCCGCCGGTATCCTTGGATACAGCTCAGTCATCATCCTGTTGCTGGATATCTGTCATCTCTGACATTGTAACGTTTCTGTATTAACCTTTTCAATCCCATATTTTATTCTGCAGAATAAGCACCTGGATTTCATAATATTCATAAATTATTACATTTAATGTTAGTGACAATGGAGGGTTATTTACTCAGTTGTTGATAAATTCTGCTTTTGGCTTTGAAAACTTTCTAGATGCGCTTCCGACTGGATTTTTTTTTTCATTTTAGAGTCTGCAGCCGGGTTGTTTTTGAAGCCGAACCGTTTCCCCTCATGTCCGGCTTTGTTACTTCAGCTGGCGACCGACTGTAACTCTCAGGCTCTCCCTGTCTGGCTGTTCGCAGGGTGCGATGTGCTGTATCTCCTGTAGCCACACCCTCTCACTACTGCTGTGCATCCTCACCCTGACTCCGACGGCAACAGGGGCGGGTCCGGAGACTCTGTGCGGGGCGGAGCTGGTCGACACGCTGCAGTTTGTCTGTGGAGAGAGGGGCTTTTATTTCAGTAAGTGCACCTTTTTATTTATTCATAAAGGCTGGCTGTGTGGGTCTCAGAGCTCTCCACCTCCAGGAGGCTCATAAATAAAACAGCAGCCAGTTTGGCATCTTGTCTTGACTTTCCCTGCATTAATGTTTCGTCTGTAGTTCACTCCTTTTCTCAGTCTTATCTCGGAGTTTTACTTTTAATCTAAGCAGAAATAAAATATGGCTAAATGTTTGATGATTATTGTCAGAAAAAGAAAAAGGAGTGATTGGATGTTGCTGTAAAGTTTTTCCCTTTTTTTTCAACAGAACAGCATATGTGGGATTAAAGTAGCTTTAAAAAGTATTTGTGCCCCTAAAACATCCGTATTTTCAATCAATCAGTCAATCAATCAAGTTTATTTGTAATAGCACATTTCAGCAGCTAGGCTTCATGAAATAACGCAAAACTGCAACAGAAACTCTTTTTTTCAAATCATACTCGATGTTACTACTGGTGGAAACGACAAAGAAGACGACAAGAAGTAGTTGAAGGATAACGTTTTTAATGACAAACTGGTTTATTTGTGATTTTAATCGCATTTCTTATTTAATAAAAACGCCGCAATTTGCA
The DNA here is from genome assembly GCA_903067075.1 of Micropoecilia bifurca. Lineage (NCBI taxonomy): Eukaryota > Metazoa > Chordata > Actinopteri > Cyprinodontiformes > Poeciliidae > Micropoecilia > Micropoecilia bifurca. The sequence continues at coordinate 17,558 of CAEGAF010031718.1, read as the reverse complement.
AAATGGTGTTTTTTTTCTGTTCACATTGACAAAGTTCTGCAAACATTTGTAACAGAAATGCAGCTACTGCTTTGAAACAAAGACTGTTACGTGCTTTTACATTATTTTCAAAATGACTGCAATGTTTTCCACCAATGCGATTCTCAGAACAAGTTTATTTGTTTGACGTTAGCAGTTTTCTACAGAACTGGAGTTTATTCACATCGTTCACGTTTCATTGGCAGTCATCCAGCAATTAGACTGAATTGTATTTAATGTCCTGAGCAAGAATCATATCTCCAACAAAACCCTGTTCTGTTCAGGAACTGATTGTCCCTATGACTCATGTGTAGTTTTGACCTAACAATCCATTATAAATGGTTTGGTTCTGTCCCAAACTTATGAAAGATTTTCCACATGCGGTAGACTTTGTCAGCTGCCAGTTTCATGCAGAAAGGGAGAAGAAGATATAGCATTTCTCAGGGAAATCAGCATCTATAGCACGTTTTCAGTTCTGCTCTTTTCCAGTTATTGATTGCTTTCACCTTAGGCTGAACCAGGAATGGTTTGAAAATACATGAGAACCTGTTGACTGATGGAAAACCGGGGGCCAGAAGGGGCTCCAGGTTTTGAGTCGCAGCCGACAGCCAAGCAGAGGTAATACAGTAGTGGTAGCTACTGTATGCTGAAGGGAAGGGAGAGCTCCTCAAAACCCGAAATACACATGAAACCATTTTATTCCCAACGTTTACTAACTCACTATATTGTTTTCATTTTGTACAAATTATCCTGCAAAAATGGTTTCATCATTGCAAACACAGCAACCAGACAACATTTTTAATTTACTGTAACATTTACCTATGCTAACCATTTATGAAGACAGGATCAGTGAAGGACATTCAGTTTCTGCTGTGTATTTTTTTAATTTTCTGTTCTCCTCTTTAACACTGCCAGACCTTACAACATTTATTGCTGCTTCTCTGACGATTGTTAGCACATTGTGGCCTGTATTTGAAATGCTCCTTTAATCACTGCTTTGGATTGCGTACTTAACACAATCTTTAAACTATCAAACCCAGTTCTCTACAATAATTTGTCTCCAACAATAATAAACAGATTTTAAACAACCCTGCCACTTCTATGTTTTAGCTTCTTTTCTAACTTGCTATTGTTCTGTGTATGAAAAAGTAGCAACAAGTGGGAATTTGATTCCTATCCTGATCTTTTTTTAGTAGTTCTTCAAGTTTACAGATGGCTACATAGCTCTGCTAACTCTAGCTAGCATATAAGGCGGAATTGATTTAAACTTTACACGCTAGATGGCTAAATCCGTTTTAGCTTCTTTTTAAAACTTGTTCCTGTTGTGAGCTATATATGAAAAATAGCAACAAGTGGGGGTTTGATTCCTACTCTTTCTTTTTTTAGTAGTTTCTCAAGTTTACAGCTAGTTGCTGTGCTAGCACTAGCTAGCATATAAAGTGGAGCTGTATTGAAACTTTACATGCTAGCTAGATATCTAGCTAGCTAGTCCGTTTATGCCGTGTTCGTGTTTATAGTTTCTGCTCTCCTTGGGAGAATTATTAGGCAATATAACCATTAGAGGGCAGTTCTAAGTTAGTTTTTGGATTCAGATGATATTTTTAAATAACTAGCATAGCAACGGTGGGGGAAAACCTGATTTCTCACATAGCAGCATGTGAATAGAAAACTCCCTAATTTATGTCAATGCTTCTTCTTCTTCTTTCCCTCTTATGAACCTTTATAGCAGGTGAAATTGTGTCATAAACTCTTACTTAAGATCTCATTTACAGTTTATGGAAGTCAAACTCTTAACGGTTGATTATCGTCTTACTGAATTAGCATATCAGTTGTGCTATCACTAATGCTAACACATTGCACAATGCAACTTGTACAGTTTGATCCAACATCAGCTGTCCAGTTGTAAGGTCACCCTGAACCTTGATGATGGTCATTGTTTACCCTACTATGAAGTTTTCATCTCTTTGCCCAAACACACAATTTTTGGAGACTCACCAAGTAATTGCTAAGTTTAAATATTGTCTGGAACATTACCAGATCTCTATTAATTTTTCCTTTTTTTCTTGAGTTTGTCTCAAGATGTTTGTGCTTTCTTTCTCATCTTCAGTCCAGTTTTTGTAAAACTATTAATGTGATTGCTTAAACATTTGGAACATAGAAAAGTGTTAAAAGTGTGATTGTAAAGGGGGAAACATTAGAAAAACTACTTAAGAGTTTATTTATCTTTCAGGCAGTCTTTCTGCTGCTAGCAAACATCCCATTTCCTGCCAAACTGTATGACATATAGTAAGAAGTAACAATAGTATATCAAATGGTTCTTTGATCTGTTGTTACTTGACTATAATCTTGAACCAATATTTTCTCTTTTTGACTGTTCTCTGCAATCCCAGGAGACAGTGGTGGGTAGAAAAAACTCCCAGTAGATTAGCATTTTCTGGTTTCTGGTATGAACTTCATTAAATCATTTTATCATCTCTAGACGGCTGAATGCTTTGAGTTGCTGCCATATGATTGGGTGATTTATTATTTGTGCTAACAGGGACTCAAACAGGTGGACCCAACAAAGTGTTTGGTGAGTATATTAAACTTTATAACCTACATGAATCTGTAGGTTATTCTGTAGGTTATTCAAAGTGAGAGTTTCATGCATTCTAACTTTTTTCTTTCAATGAGAAAGATGAGGTTTGAGCAGCAGGGTGCTGTTCCTCGGAAAATATGCCACTTGCTGTCTTCCTGGGTTTTGCTCTCGTTTATTTTCTCCTCTACGCTCGACTGTGGGAAGTATCCGTCTGGATCCCGTCTGCTTTGCGTTGCTCCTTTCCCTGAACTCTTCTGCCGGACGTGTTGAACTTGGCAGCCCTCTGATTGATAACGGGTACAAGAACCAAACCCAACCTTATCCACCTCAAGCAAGCAGCCAGCAGAGCAGCACTCTTTCATCTCAAGATGCTAGTCATTTTCTCCAAATATTAGCCTGACCTAGAAATCCCGACTTGTCTTCTCAATGCTTTACCAGATGGGCTGTGCTGTGATTTCACTGGGATGTTCGTTTTCTGAATCAAATATTTTAAAAGGCTTTTTTGGCTTAAGTGTAAGCTCCAAGTAGCTCTGTGGCCTCAGTCACTTTCAGGTCATGCTAAAATATTTAGCCGTCCTAAATTTAGAAAAGGACATCTTCAGAATGAATAATGCATGGCCCATTATGAGTCACAGGATGAGATAACCGAACATTTTGGGCTTGAAGCGTATTGTTTTCCGAGTTATTTTGGGCTGCAGCCGTTAACGAGCGTTCCTGGTCAGAGTTCAACTCCGTCAGTTTCTCCTGAGCTCCAGAGGATGAGTAAACAGCGCGCCACGGTCGCGCACGCGCCCACGCTTAAACGCGCACGGCGAGGCCTCGTCCCTCGGCAGCAGGGGATTATGGGGATTACAGGATGATCAGGACTCCCCCCTCCTCTGCCCTCCATCGCTGTACACCGAGCTCAAACACGATGATGAGAAAGCGTCTGAAGAAAGGCCTCCTGTGTCCTCTTCAGCGCCAAGAAAAAAAAGCTGTAGTTTCCCCCGGAAAAAAAAAAGACACCTGAACCAAAAAGTCTCCAAATCCCACCGGGAATTAGGGCTCAGCAGAACAAAGAGGCGCCTCATGTAAAGGACAGTCAGTTCTCCGGATTTAGACCTGTAAGTCAGGTGGAGCGGATATTCAGGGAGTTTTACCCTCTGCTTTTGTTGGCATGTGGTGAAAATGGGTTAAACACCTTAAAGGGGCAGTGTTATCTAAAATCTACTTTCTTCCAGCTTTACATCATGTTTGTAGTCTTATTCCTTCATCAAGAACATACCTGGAGTGTCGCTTTGATTCTTTCAATCATGTTTGAGAAATCCTTTAATCACCGTGGCAACCACTCCAAAACGCCTGGGTGGACGTAGCCCCGCCTACCAGGCGCAGCTCCTCCTCAGAGCTCAGCTCCTTACACTCAGCTCCTTCAGACTAGCCAGCAGCAATTAGCAAACACCTGGTCAAGCTGCACATCTGCTGGGCTCGGTATAGGAGCTACTCGTCAGGTAAAACGCTTTTAACAGAGGAGCCATGTTGTGATGATTTCCAGAAGGTGGAGTTTCACAAAGAGCAGGAGTTTTTAAAGACACAGAGACACAATTTCAAGGTGTTAAATTATGATTTCCCTTAAGTTATATCGACTGAAGTGCTAAACACTTAATATCGCCCCTTTAAGGGAAACGCTGTAATTGTGAAATTGTTTTTCTCACATTCGCAGAATATAAACAACGTTTTGGGCACAAATGCAGCTAGTGAGGTAGACGCGTGTTCGTCTTATTAAAATATTTAATATCTGGAACTGTGGAAGAGGTGATAAAGGAAATAAAAACTTCTCCAATAGTCACTGTTGGAGTTTATTTAATTTATTGTTATTTTTATATGTTTAAAGCTTTTCTTACTTACTTGCTAATACACCAGGATTACCTTAATATACCAGAGTTGGGTTTTCTAAGGGATCCACCTCAGAAAATTGAGGAAACCTTTCATTTTTATCAACCCAAGATTTTGAAGAAGACTTGATTCATTCAGAGTGTTGGACTAAATATGTTAGACTCGTATTTAAAAATATCCCAGTATTTCAGTTCTTATCTAGATTCAGGTAATGTCCTGTTGTTTTCCTCCACACCTGATGTTTGTTAGTTAATGGCTCCCAGCTGCAGCATGTCAGTCGTTATCCTCCGTCAGTATTAATGCTTTCTGCCTCCTATTGCATCACTTTGGTTGCTATGACTGTGAATTTAGTACTTTAATGAGATATTTGTTCTCTGTGAGACATTTCATTGTCTTTTCTGCCATTCCTGACTGAATGTTGACCACATTTATCTCCAGGATGTTTCATTCATAAGGTGTTTAAACTACAGTTTTCTCTCCCAGTCTTCTTCCTCATCACCATGTTTACATGGGAGGTTAAATGGAAACAAGGTTGGTTTTTTTCTGAAAATAAATTTAAATGTAATTGGCGTCAAGGCAGATATGGAACAATAGTTGGGAGTAGCTGGCTCTGGGAAAGGATAAAGTACAATCCCTATTTAAAAAAATTGTTTTAGACTTGCAAATCTGGACGTGTAGAGTCTCTATAAGTTGGTACTTTACTTATATGTTAGATGTTCTTGAAAATATTAGCTTATTTCTTCTCTACAAGAAATTTGATGTTTAATGGAATTTGTAAATGTCTAATTATTCAAAGCTTTACACAGAGTGGTCTAGTAAAAGCATGTTGATGGCTTACAAATAATAAAAACCCAAACTTTTAACAAGTAAATTTAAGATATTCTGAAGCCTGGCTTCTGAAATGTATGTCCATGTGCTGTGCCTTGTATTCACTCAGCACTTTTTCATAAATAACAAGGTTTCCCCCACAAAACCTGCTAAGCCTGGTGCTAGTTCAGTCATTCATCCAGCGGTCTGTTATATTTTTGAGCTAAAAATGTTTAAAGTTGACAGGAAATTTAAAAATATCACTTGATAATTATGTGCTATTGAAAGATTGTAAGATTAATACCTGAACACCAACTATAAAGTCTTAAAAAATGCAAACATTTTTAAAATACTTAAATAAATAAGCAATGCTAAGCCTGGTGGGGGCACAAGTAAAGCCTGGTGGCCTGCCAGGCTTATGATTCACTGAAGGAAATCCTGGGTTTTTTTAATTAAAACTTTAAGTCACGATGATACTGAAATGCATTGAGCTGCAACTGCAGACATAAACTGAAATGTGAAAAACACCAAATTGTTGTTATTTGTTTTCACTTATCGCCCGTAGCAATCTCTTTGCTTTCAGTTACTGATCAATAAGACCTTCCATCCCTTGACATTTCAGGAAGTAGACCCGTTTAAGATCAAATTACCTTGCCTCAGACTTCTTGGCTTTTGCACCGCAGTGCTGTAATCAGCCAAAGCATATTTTTGGGAGGTACTGATAGTAAACGAGTAAATTTCTGCTGGGTTCGAGCAGCTTTCATCATCCCTGTCCAGACGTCAGAAACGCCGGCCACCATGTGGGTTAGAGCCGTTCGTTAGCTCCAAGAATCTATTTTTATGAACCATAAGAGGCTGTAGAACTCGGCTTTCTGTGCCAGTTATTGAACCCTACATGCTCACCCTGTCACACAACAAAAAAAACCCCAAAACAAGTCTTACAAAATACTAGAGCTCTGGAACGCAAGGAGACAATAAAGTAAGCTGCAACTTAGCTCAGGGAGGCATAAAACTGATGCAAATTACTCTCATTTGTTTGAGAACACTCTTGGAAAGCAAGTCGTTGTTTATGAGGGATTATCGTAATTATCCAAAGTGTTAAAACCTTTAAAACCAAAACCTTTTAGAGCTGAGTACTTCATGTATGTTTTTCCTAACTATCCAGAGTAGCAACCAGTTGATTTCTCTTTCCCTTCCAGCTGTTTGTGTAGCAGAGTGGCAAACTGTGTTTGGAATAACACCGGGTGTTAATTTGCAAAGGCTTTTCTTCTTCTTCTTCTTTCTCTTCTTCTTGGAAACGCAGCCAAACAAACGGACACAGATCCCTGCTTTTCACTCGTAATGGTTTGGTGTTTATATAACCACCAGTGTGGACTTGTGTTAAGTTTTTCTCTCTTTATTTCTTCACATCAGTCGTTAACATCGCAGCCAAGGTTGCTCCCACAGCAACACATCATCAGTTTGCTACTAAGTAACTGGAACAAATTCCTGGAAAAGCATAAAATGCTCAACGAGATTAGCATACCGTCAATCAAACGAGGTGTTTCATTCAGAAGTTATACATCGAGAGAACTCGGGTTTCCTGCTTTATAAATAATTCATCCACAAAACCTCCTCTCCTCCATCTCATTCACGCCTCCATTATCTCCTTTTTTTCCTCCATCCAGGAGAGAAAGATGCTTCTGTTTCTGAATGAAAGCTGCCCTGTGTCCAAGCAACATTGTCAGAACAAGGCAAACACAGAGCAGGAGTTAATGCACTTTGTCAGCGCTGGCAGGCTTCGGAGCCAAGAGCTATTAACTCTGAGAGAGAGAGAGGCATTTCCTCCTTGTAAATGCCATATTAAATTATTATTATTTCATTTGGTGGCAGGGAAAAGCCCATCTCTTCCCAGCCTTTTCCTTGTTACCGAAGGAGCTGGGAATTCTAAATGGAGGGTCTGAGTTTTTCCAACGAAGAGCATCGTCTTGGAGGAATACGGGGGGGAATGGCGTCATCACGAAAAGAGACTGACCTTCAAATAGCCTTATAAATTTTAACTGAAAACATTTTCATAACCTTTTTTGCTTATGCATGCATCTGAACGGCTCTAAAGGGGGGCTTTTTCCAAATGAATATGTGAATGAACAGAGAGGCCTCGATGTTTCTGCAGGTGGATCAGACTCAGAGGGCTGGAGAAAAAAAAATGAACGGAGCCAAAAATGGCTGAATGGGACATTCTCCAAGACGCTGCTGCCAAATCTGGTCCACAGTGTGCAGTGTTCAATGCCGTAAATTTTACTTGTAGGAATTTAATGTCATTAGGTTGGTTCGTATTTTAGGAAAATTAAACTTATTGCTATTATCATTGCTCAACTACAAGCATAAAGTTGGGAAACCTGCCAGAAGAATGAAGGAGAAAAATCACAATCTGCTGTATAGACTGAAACTTTGCTAAGTCTGCTGGGAATGGACAATTATTATTATCATTATTACTATTATAAAGTCATGGGAATTTTGGTTAGCCATACTTGTAGAGATAAAGTTGGTACATTTAGGAAAACTTTCCCGAAGAATGTGGCGACATTTCCACTAAAGCACGTGTCAAAGTCGAGGCCCATGGGCCAAATCTGGCCCGCCGTAGCTTTTTATGTGGCCCTCTAGATTCTATCCTAAACACCAACTGTGCTTAAATATTATGTTATCAATCAAATCAATGCCATTTTTATCTGCTTACTGCCAAATTTAATCAATCAGTCCCTCCCGTTTCTTCAGAATTACTGTGTAAATTCATGTAAAAATCAACAAATCCCTGCACTTTTTTACACCAACACATAACTGGGAGTTTATTGCAGATAAAAACAAAAACCTTCTTACTTGTACCAACCAGCTGCCTCCCTCAACCTTAAGCAATGTCAGATTATAGTTCATCATCAATACAGCGAGTAATAAAAGGTCGCATTTACCATCATAAATAAGCAAAAATATTGCAAATATTTCCAAATTAGTGCCAAAGAAACATTGATCTTTAAGCATTCATTGATATTTACATACATACATTCTGGCACAACCGGCCCTTTAAGAGCATTTATGATCTCAGTGTGGTCCAAAACAATAAATGAGTTTGGAAAAAGTATTAATCAATTACAAGTGATGTGCTGAGATTTTAAAGCGACAGAGGCCCAATTTCACGGCGTTGAATTATGAAGTCATATTTCATATCTGTAGCGTTTTTGTAACAGCTGAAGGTAACTTGACTCTGCTATAAAATGACACTCTGTGCTTGGAAAACCAAACAATACTGCAGCTTTATAAAAAGTTTGGTGAAATTTTGCTGGAATGTAAACAACCTGAGATGACAGGATTTGGTTTAAATCACCGTTGGTTACAAGTTTCTCTGTTCGCCGAACAGATAAACCAACAGGCTATGGGCCCAGCGCAAGGCGGTCGCATGGCATCGTGGACGAGTGCTGCTTCCAGAGCTGTGAGCTGCGGCGCCTGGAGATGTACTGCGCACCCGCCAGGACTACCAAGACATCTCGTTCTCCTCGCGCACAGCGCCACACAGATGTGCCAAGGACACCCAAGGTCAGCAACCCGGGACATCGAGCGGACAAGGGCACAGAGCGCAGGACGGCACAGCAGCCAGACAAGACAAAAAACAAGAAGGTGAGAAAACTCTACACAACTGACCAATGAATAAACACAATAAATCCTGAAAAGAATAAGTAATATCTAAATAAATTCAACTTACCTGGCTTTGTTTTTCTCCCACAGAGACCTTCATCTGGACATAGTCATCCATCCTTCAAGGTATGAACGATCTTATCACATCTACAGCCAAGTTAATGCCAGAAAATCATGTATTTATTTATTTATTTATTTATATTGATTTGAGCAATAACTAAATACCGTTTTCATATTATAGTACCTGCAAGCAAAATAACAAGCAAATATTTATATAACATGGTCCTATTATGAGATTTAAATTTCCAATATGGCTGCTTTAGGAAATATCTGGTCACCCCTGATCTATACAAACAGGTGTGATAGCTACAGTAGTGTCTGATTATTTATTTATGTTTTTAAACTAAGCTCAAAATAAGGAAAAAAAAATTTTTTCTTCGTTTGTAAGATTTTTGTGTCTAAGATTTGTTTTTTATATAGTCAAAAATATATAATTTGATGCCAGAATCTTCTATATTGGGCAAAATGTAGTGATTCTACAGCCAATATGGCGGCCATCTTGAAAACGGGCTAGCACCTTGAGCAGATGGTGCTTGTATTTGGCTAAATTTGGTGGATGTGTCATCATTTGGTTTATCCTTACCGAAGTATAAACCAGTTCATCCTCTGGTAAAAACTGATGTTTTAATGTTAGCATTATGCAACACTAATTTGGAAAATTAAGTGCACCCTACATTTGAATAATACCTCTCACCACATCAGTTTGTTCTGCTTCTAATTTTTTGCACTCCTGATGATCCACCTGATTGACCTCTAAATATCAATCAGGATAAGATCTGGACTTTGACTAGTCAGCTGTTTCTCCTGCATTGGTATATTGTAGATGTTATCGCTGCTCTGTTATTGACCCCAGTTTAGGCCAACCATTGGACAGATGGCCGCACAGTTGATGCTGCCATACTGTGGTTTACAGAGGCGTTAATGGCTGAGTCATTGGCTGAACGGTGTCCAGGTCCTGTGGCTCCGGAGCCCCCATCATAACCCACCACTGTGTTACGCCTCCACTACAGTTGGTGTGAGGTGGTTTGGTTTTCTCCCAACATGGTGCACTGAGTTATGGCCAAATCTGTGTTTTGGTGTTTAGGTGATTTGTGGCACAATGATTACAAACTATTTTAATGTTTAGTTTAATTATCAACCAAACACACTTACATGTAGGTCAGTGGGTCAAACATGAAGACACTACAAGTTGCATTTCCATTGACCATATAATTACAAAATTTGACGTTTCGAAAATAAATTTGCTTACTAGAAACTCTTGTTGTTTAATAGAAGGTTTTGGCGGTGGGATGAGATAGCTTTTTTGTCCATACTGAAATTGTTTTATTTCACAAAACTGCGATGGAAACACTTTTTTAGCATAATGATCAACAACCAGACCACAAAGAAGACAGGAAGTAGTTGGAAGATAATGGCGTGGCTTTTATTTTTTTAAATTACCTGTCGTGTGAATAAACTTCATCCATCCATCCATTTTCTTTACACCCTTGTCCCTTAGTCTGGTCGGGAGGTGCTGGTGTGTTTCTTATTTAACAGAGACACCGGAATTGCAAAATTTGTTCTTTCAGCTTCAGCGGAATCTAGCCAAAGTTTTGCGCACATTTGTAATGGAAACGCCGCCAGTGTCATCCTGGCAGTTAAGTGGTTGAAAAGCTAGGTAAGGATTCATTCACACCAGCCCTGTTTAGTCTGATTTAGTTAAACTCTAGTTAGTTTGTCTAAAATGTTTGGTTTATTTGGGGAGGTGTAAACGTAGTCGAACTCCAATGCAGACCAAAAAAACCAAACACTGGTCCGCCTAAAAACCCTGGTCTTTGTTCGTTTGAAGTGAACTCTGGTGCGATTCGAATACATATAAAAATGCCAAGTGAACTATTCCACCAAACCAAACAGGAATCTGGTGCCAGTGGTAGAAATGGTTTTTACCAAAGACAAAAGAGAAAAAAAGAGAAATCCTACAGCAAAATCTACTTTTGTTTACATTTTACGAAGAAGGAAGTTGCACTCATTGTCTTCTTCAGAGGCTTTTGTGTTGTTTCCTTTAATGAGTTTTGGTGCACTGCCCCCACAGGTGAGGAGGGGAACAGTTTTTTCATAGAGTTTGGTTGGTTTGACACAAACCACACCAGCTGAAAATGTAACAAATATTAAATTTTGGTCCCCAATGTGAAAACACCCTTAGATTTTGATGGGTCTCATTGGATGTTCTCTGTTTGGCTCTTGTAGATTAGTTTGGTTGTCCTTATTGTTTGGGAGTGGTATAAAATGCCTCAGAAAGATCCTCCAGTTTCCAACTTAACAGCTCCTAAAGTCCCATAGCGTTGTAACAACTGACCCAACTCTCATTGTTAGCGACTTCTAAGATGTGTTTGTTTTTGTGTTGCAGGAAGTCCATCCGAAAAACTCAAGTCGAGGCAGCTCCGGGGGCAGAACTTACCGAATGTAGGGAAGCATCGAATGGACAACACCGTAGGAAGAGAGAAGGGAGTGGCCTTACCCGGTACCCCTGTGGAATGGTTCACTGTATAACGAAACGAAACGAAGCTAAAAATGGCCTAAAAGCTTTAAAACATTAGAAAAGTTGAGTTAACCGGTTGGATGAGGGTACTTGTGATCATCTTAAACACTGCACCATTCCATATCGGGAGGAAATCTTTGTTAACTCAATGTAACAGACTAGTTTAGCTGCTAAGACACAATAAGAGCTTGCTATACCTCCATGTTTAAACAGCAACAACCACCTTCCTCGGCTCCAGAGAGGGTGGGAACGTCACCAAACAGGAATAGTTGGTCACATCCTTTTCACTCTTCTGATTACTTCTTTGTCACAGCCACATATAGCAGTTACTTTCCCTGTTCAAATTCAATTTTATCTTTAGCGTTTGTTTTTATGCACTATGCATTACTGTGGATATGTTGTTTATCCAACACCATGTTGTTTATTGTCGGACTTTTAAACGTTGCTGTTGTTAATTTCCTTTCCAAGCCCCACTTAGTCCACAATTTGTAGGTTTTAGTTTTTTTTTTTTAAATTCAGCTTTTCAATCAACCCAAGATTTCTGACTTCTCAGCTTATCGTGGTTGTTTAATGAACAGAAATGGGTCAGTCAGTGGATTCAAAGTTCAGCTGGCGCAAATGAGAGCGCTAATCAAATAGTGACAATCAGCCATTATGTTTGTTTTCTGTGTGCTTTTCACAGATCACCAGTTTTTCCAGATTTGATTGTGAAAATCCAGCTACCTGGAGACAAACACTTTGCACAAATCATGAATGGTCAGTTTTTTGAAAGTAACTTCTGAGGATACGGGAAGGAAAACTGAGCCAAGAACAAAGATTAAAGCAAAAAACTAAAATATTGGAATTATATTGGAAAATTTACTGTATCGCTATTTTTATTGGGTTTTTTATATTATAAATCATCACAAAGTTGTAAAGTAGGAGAATCCCGCAGGTCTGTCAGGATGTGTCCCTACCTGCTTTGCATGTCTTCAGACTGACAGTTACATCAAGCTTAAAATTTTGCCATTTTTATTTTTTTATTTTGAACTTTGACTAGACCATTCCAATAGCTCCTCCTCTACTAGTTTACCTGTAAATAGGCCTGTCGCATTAACTCATTTTTCTGTTTAATAAATTGCCCACAAAAGTTATTGCGATAAACGATAATATTGTTGTTTTGAGACCGTTTTCAACTAATATGAGAACTAATGTTCAAAAATCAATAAAGAAATAAACAGAAATAACAAATAAAGGGAATAATAAAGTTCCTAATAACAAAACTGCCCTTAAAAAAAAAGAGCTAGTTGAGACCAAATTGAAGATTTTTGTCCTCCAGTTTTTGGTGAAAAAAGAGAAAAACTATCAATAATTCAACTGGAAATGATTGGGTTTGTTTAAATTTATCATACGAATAATTGATTAATTGATTTATTGCTTACTGTGACAGTCCTAGCTATATCCTGATTGGTTCCTGCAAAATAAAAGCATGTACACAAGAAAAAGAACAAAAATTCCAAATTTCATCTCATCAATCAATCAATCAATCAAATTTTATTTGTGTAGCACATTTCAGCAGCAAGGCATTTCAAAGTGCTCATCTGACTTGCTCACTTTCTTCCACATGTTTGGTTCAGTCCTTGTGTGGCTTTTGGCAAATTAAACAGAACTTCTTTCAGGAATCAGTTTCTCTGTGCAACTTTTCCATAAAGCAAATATTTGTAAAGACCACGACTAGCAGTGACCCTATCAACAGATTCTCTGCATCTCCTCCAGAGGCATTTCAAGAACTGAATACATGTGCACACCACAACTTTCAAGTTTTTGTTTGGAAACATTCAGAAAAAACATAATTTTTCCCATTTTTCAATTCTGTTAGTTAAAATCCTGTGATGTTTGTGGCTACTACATGATAAAATGTTGAGATTTAGTAAAGTTCAGTCTAATTATCACTGTCTGATCTCTTATTTAACGGAGAACAAAAACATTCCTAATGCTAGTTTAGGCTTGGATTGTATAATTTGATGCAATGTCAACCAAACAGCACAGCATCCGTTTCAAAGTCCACTGGGAAGTCATGCAAAATAAACTGGTAAACATTACCAACCAACGTCTGACGGGGGAGATGCAGAATTGCAACAGTACACAATTACACTTATAAATAATCCAAATGTGAGTAAGGGTCAAGATCACCTTCACAAATTTCACAAACAAGCCAGTTCTGAGAAGACACTGCATGATAATTGACAGGAAACAGTTATTTTTTGTTTGTTTGTTTTTTGTCTGAGCCTCCCTGAAAACGCCCCAAAGATGGCTCATATCTGGCTCTGTCTCCTCTCTCTGTGTATAATCAAACTGTACTCCCATTATGTTAACCTATGCATTACTATCACTCATTGTACATGATGGTTTCATATAGCAAAACTGTATTAAAAATCCTATCCACTGTATAATGGTGCTATTTTATAGTTTGGTACTTGCAAAGAGATGGCTAAGACAGACGAATGGCAGGGCTTACATTGGAGGTCTTCCCTTTTGCACAGCCTTGTGGCCACCATGTTAATAGTGATTTTGTTTGTAAGCAGTTTCAGTAGTGGAAGCAAGTAAATGTATCTGTGTGACCTCTGTGAATGCATGGAGAGTAAAACGAGAAAAAAGGAAAATGAGTATACAATGTTGTGGCCCCAAGAAGGCAAAATGCTATTTTTTCTACTATTCTTAAATTATTTTCTCAACACAAATCCCTTTTGCCAAATGTCTTGAGAAAAATACTGTGATTCTTCCAGTTGTGTTTAAGCTTGTTAAAGGTCCTGGTGTGCTTTTGTCTGTCCAGAGTGTGTGAGCGTGTGCATATGCCTCCCTGGAAGCCAAAGTATCAAATATTAGAGGAACTCAGAGTGGGATTATGCAACTTTTGCTTAACATCGTCTATTGTTGGTAGAAAGTAATTGCATTTTGTACATTATTAAATTACTTTACTTTTTCAAATATTTTTGCATGAAAGCAAACTTCGTAAAAAATATTTTCATTACCGAAATTACTTCAATTCAGTATGATTTTGCTGTCCTGAAAAACCAATCCGTATTTTGAGATTATACATTTTTTTGTATTAAAAGCCAGAACTTCTACCTGTGAATGGATTGGCACATAAACATACTCTGACAGTAAAGAAAACCTAGAAATGGTTGCTCAGCAACAAATATAACTAATATCAGCTTTTAAAAAAACTTAAAATATGTTAACTTAGGCTACCTTCACATATGTTAGCCTAAAGTGACCCAATTCCGATTTTTCTTCTTTTTTTTGTCATATCGTATTTTTCGGCATGTTTGTTCACTGTATTCTTTAGCGTGAACCGTAAACGACCTGAAAGTATCCCGCATGCGCAGTAGAGGGCACGATGACGTCACAAATAGAGTGCATGCGCAGTGTTCTGCCAACCGCCATAAAGTAGAAATGCTCAGTGTTTGCGGAAGTAAACATGGACGCTAGCGGTGGAGCTTAGCTTACAATGTTTAAAGTTGTTATCTGACCGGAGCAGCACGTTAACAACTTCATCCTCATTATGGTCCGCCATGTTTTTCTTCCCGCTTGGACGTACCGGGACGCAGAATAGTGACGTTTGTCGAGTATCAGTGACGTTCAGGTAGGCCGTTCAGATTCTGATCATATTTGAAAAGATCGAACATATATCTGATATCCAAGTGGCTCGTAAAACGATCAGATACAGGAAAAATGTATTTGGGTCACTTCTGGCAGCCGTCCAACTTTTATTAGTGGCAGCCATATCCGATAGATTGAAGTCTTGTCCCTTTATTATTTTGCATAATAACATGGATGGTGAAGAGTTGTGATAAAATTTCACCGAACCATTAATCAAGTAAATCAGAACTGATTATGGAGTTAGGCACGGGATCAGTAGAAGATTTATATTTCAGCTATTAGGTCATGCTAGCCGAAAACATATTGCGAAAACGGCTAGCATAGCGTCGTTTGCTGAAAGCAGCCCCAAATTTTTAGAAAATCAATCATCAAATCTCATGGACATTGATCTAAAGGGAACTGAAAATGTTGGGAACATTTGTTTAGTTATATTTTTTCATCAACTTTAGAACCAATGCACTTTCATATCTGTTAGTGTCAGCTAAATTTTGCAAAAGCATGCTAGAAAGTCCCAGTGTAGTTTTGTTTGTTCTTGGAAGCCTCAAAAATCCTAAGCTATTTTTTTAAAAAGCTGCAAACATCTTAGATAACTTGATATACCTAACATTTTTATGATAATTTGTTAACCAAACAGCTATTTCCTTCTTTGACGTCTATGCTATGCTAACTGAGCTAAGCTATGTAAGCTAACCAGCCACTGCAGCTTCTTCTATAAACAGTCAAGCACATTCATGAAACTACTTTAGACTTCTTGTTAACTTTAACATTTATTTAGCAAAATAAAACAGGAAACTTTAACATTTATTAGTATACATGCTTAATTAATGTTATTTTTTTACATAAATTGTAACAACTGTAGCAAACGTATTTGCAAATGAAGGGGTTCAATTGCTAAAATAGCTAACCTTGGTACTAGCAAGTAACGCAAATCATTTAGACATTTCCACAGAAAAAATCCTCTTTGGATACTGAACCAGAAATAGACACTGTAATTTAGGCAATTAGTCTGCTTGTATAATGTTGGTTAAACGATTCCCTCTACTTTACAAATTAAAAAAAAACTTGTATTTTAACACCAGCTCAAATTACTAGTTAAGATTTTTTTTACATATGCTCAAATCAACATCTGCATTTTTATTACCATTTAACAAAAGTTGCATGGTCCCACTTTCAAAGTCACATAATGTTTTAAATAATTTATTGAGAAAAAATTTGACTTAATTTTAGAAGTTCGGGAGTAATATCGCTCCTCAAACACCAAATTTCTAAAAAAAAAATCATAATAAAACGATTGCATCCCGTTGATGTCATAGTCGTTACTCTTGAACTTCAATAAATAACATTAAAGTGTGTGAATCTTTTGCAATGGTTTTTAATGTTCTTTTTAAAGTATACATTTTAGCCCAGGTGAGTAGGGTGAAGTAAAAGCTAGATGGAGAAAATATGTTCTTCCTTTAGATATACAGTACATACCAAAGACTTTTTAAATAAATTATAACTCATGAAAATATAACTATTGCATGATTCCATTGTTATCTCGACTCCACTGCAGTTTAATGCTTACGTATCTGAAATATGGCTAGTGTTGTAAAAAGTGAAAGTGCGAATGAACCAGACAGAAATCCCTTTGTGTATATGGCATATTTTAAGGAGCAAACCACAGAAACGACTTCAAATCATCTGCTTATGAATCACTCGAACATTTCAATCTGTCAGTTGTGTGAAACAATCAAAAAGCATGAGAGGACATGTGTGAGTCATTCATGACTCCCTGAAGTGTTTATTGAGTAAATGTATTTTCCTGAAGCTCACTGTCCAAGAAACTGTTTAATTACTGCCCTGTTATTTATGGTGCTTGATTGCCTTCTGTAGGAAAAAATACTGACAAACTGTTCACCATTCCTGCTGAATAAACCACTTGTCAACATCACAGAAATGTCTGGACTCTGCTTTTATTCAACACTCACACACTACACCTTTAAAAAAAGCATTCATAGCCCTTGATCTTTATCACACAGGGCCAGTCCAAGCCTTTTTGGAGCCCTACGCAGATTTTCATTTGGGACCCCATACCAGTTGCTCTGTCATTTCAATGTCTGTAACATGCTATTGTTGGTGTTTTTGTAAATGCAGAGTTGTTGTTTTAACTAGAGGTGTGCCGATCGATTGTTAACCGATCATAATCGGCCGATTTCCGTGAAATCGGTGATGATCGGGATCGGCGATCATTGGCTCTGTTACCGTTACTGATCACCTGCATCTCATTTCCCAGCCTGTCTGTCCAGCTGGTCTCGTCTTTCCTTCAATCTGCGCAAACGCGCAGCAACAAATGCTAAGCGATGTGTAACTATAACGCACTGAGTGAATGAGGAGGTTTGCGTGTTGCGGCGGAAAATT
>CAEGAF010031705.1:0-53935 GCA_903067075.1 Micropoecilia bifurca | reverse complement strand
GCTTCTGCTCCGTTATTCTCTCCCAAATCGTCTCCGAATTTAAACTAATACAATAACCAGGCTGTCTATAGTATGTAACCAAATACAATTCCTATTATCTAATTCAGAACAAACATTTTTCAAATACATTCATCCTTAGCCAGTTTAATTCTACAACAAATAATACAATAATAAAATGCAATATTCAGTGTAAGCATGCAATATTACAATACGTTATATGTGGTTCACAGTCTAAGAGTTTAAAATTCGCAGCTTCAGGTCAAAAGTTTGTGGGTCAATAGTTTACTTTGCCAGTTGTCTGTTGGAGGTTCTCTATTTCCTGAGACCTGGAATTCCTCCGATCCTTTGAGATGTTATACCAAGATAGGACCCCCATCTCTTAAAAGCTTCCGTAGATCCATCACCATCTGGCATCCTGAACTCAAGCACGGCTCTTCCAAACTTCTGACCCCCACTGACACAAATTCCTAATTTTAAGTAAAGAATTAAAGCTAACTAAACCACTACAAATGATTAAATGATTGAATCCAACAAAACACTAAAAATAGTTATATTTCCTTAACACTGTCTACAACTCATTAGTCAGAGTCACAAGGACAGTCACTGTGTTTTGTCGAGCTTTATGGTTACACCACGTTCATTTAGTTGGAGTGATTGCGGGAGGCTAAAAAAGGCCAAACAAACAATTTAGTTTTACTATTTTGGGGTTTAAGTGTTGTTGCAGCATTTTTGCTCTGTGATGAAGCATAAATTAACAAATTTTTTCTCCTTTAGCTGGATCTATTACAGCAGTGCTCCTCTTTCAACTCTCTTTTTAGAACTTTCGTTTTCGCTGAAATACAAAAAAACATGGGATACAGAACTGTATTAATTTGTATGAGAACAGAATTTTATTTGCTGTGTCTGGGATAAACTAATTTTATATGCATGTAATGTAATAAACCAGCAGTTAAAAAAAATTACAGCCCAGACAATAACTCATATCAAGCAAATTAGGTAAATCACCACAGTTCTAGTAAAATGAATAAATAAAAGTGGGTACATGTATCTTAAAATCTAAACATTATGCATGAACCGATCAGAGATTTGGGTTTTCAAAGATCAAAATTTTTTGTTCGTTTTTTTCCTGCTGACAAACAGTTGCCATTAGCAGCCATTAATTATTTAAGGTAGAGGCAGATGTGTTGTCATACACATGTGTGTATGAGAGAGGAGAAACAAGATTTCACTCATATTTTAAAGCAAACACAAAATGACTTTGGATTTGATGTTTGAAACTACCGTCGCTCTCTGATTTTTGGAGTTAATGTGGACAGGGTAACTGTTTCTAAACGTCAAACTATGTGATTTGACAACATAGAATCTTGACTTGATTATATGATGGAGAGAGAAACAGATCAAGTAAATATTTGGTCAAATTGCTCTTTGACCAATTCAGCATTTCCAATGATTGTATAAACTGAGATCTTTTGATAAAATCTTCAACATTTCTGGGTACGAAAGACCAAAAACTGCAAATAGCAGCCAGAATGAACAGCCAACATGCTGTCATAGAAAAATACAATTACCTTTTTTGAATGGCTTCTTCCTTTGTTTTAAGTTGTGGAGTTCCTCAGGGATTTGTACTGGGCCTAGTGCAATTCACCCTCGTATTGATTACTGTGTTTATGGCAGATAATGCTGATGATTGATGCAACAAACGTGAGTCTAATCCTCTAGTATTTCTTTCCATTGTTATGCAGATGATGTGCAGATTTCTTTCTTCTTGAGAGCCGATGAACCCTGGGCAGGAAGATCAAATCTACCCCACTTCAAAGATGAGGAGCAGGGTGTCGACACCTGGATGTCAACACCTGTTCTGCTGTAAATGATTCCAAGTCAAAGAAGGTAATTTTTCTAATTGTTCTTAAAGTCTTGAATGGTTTAGTACCTGTGCGAATAATTCAAGGCAAGTTGAAAACTTTGATGTTTTATTTGGGGGGGTCAGTGGAATATTATGTAATTTCAAAGCACATAGTGCAATTTTACACAATCAAGTAACTACTATGTTGCCTTCAGTTGTTAAAGAAATACTGTATTCATAAAAAAACATCATAGTCATATCTCAATGGTCTCTGTCATCAGAATGTTCCTCCATGCCGTTCACAGCCGTTCCGAGTGGCATCATAGTTTGTTGTATAAAAGAGGAACATGATGTAATTTTGGAAAATGACTAATCATCATTCTGATCATTAGTCAACTTTTGTAGGTGTCCTTAAGTAATATTTAGAAACTATTAGCAATGTTTGCACATACTTGGAGGTCATCATTGTTCTTTTGAACACATGTCGGTCTAAAACCAGGAGCGGAAGTGCGACGACAAACCAAAGCAGCATCATAAATGCCTTCAGAAAAAACAGATGGAAAATGTTTTTCATTATTTCAGCTGGTCTTTATCACTCAAGCCATTCTCAATCTCAACCTCCTACTTTTATTGGATGTAAACCAACACCTTCCTCCTGTCTCCTGTACTTGGAAGGTATTCATTACCACATATCCATAAACTGGTTGAATTTCCTGTTCAGGTTCTCTCAAAATGGACTGAAATGATTGATTTTGACTTTGTGTTTTGTACAAAGAAAGAGGTTGAAGTAAAAAATGGGACTAGCCACGCTAGGTCCTCAATCTCTCAAACAGAGACTCGGCTCTGCTGCATTGTCTACCCTCTAGGAAATGTTAAGGGCATTTCCTTCCCTGACTCCCACTTTCTCCTTCTTTTTGTCTTTGTCTCTGCCCATCCATTTTTCTGTCCATAATTACGGGGCTCTTGATGGCGTTTAGAGGCTCATGAATATTTAGGCCTTGGAGGGGAAGTGTCGGTGGGGACTCCCATGTGTGGCTGGTCTGCCCTAATTATGGAGATTGGTCTCAACATCCTTGCAAACTCACTCTAAATGAGGGAGGAAGGCCAGATAATGATCAAAAGTTGTCAGTTTAGGGAAACTAATGGAACCTTAAACAAAGGGTGTAACATACGGGTGCATCTCATCATCATATCATTGAAAAGTGTTTTATTTCAGTGACTCAATTCGAAAAGTTTAAGACATGCGGATTCATTATGATATATTTTGAGTTTTTATTTCTGTCCGTTAGATTAATATGGCTCACAAGTAATGAGAGCCCAACATTTGGATTTATAGATCAAACTGTTTTAAAATTGAAAATATTTTATTCCAGGAAAGTAATGTTATGTTCTGCAATGTTAGTAGTAAGACGGCTAACTTGAAAGTTATCCACAAGAAGGCTGGGCCAGTGTTAAAGAAGCTGACTCTTCACAGAGTGCCCTGAACAAACATTTCTGCAGAGAGTGGAGTGGAAGCACAAGTTGTGGTCTCAGCGGTTTAAGAGCTGCCACACAGTCATATTCACAACATGGGCTACAACGTAGCATTCCTAGGTTTAAGCCAGAGACGACGTCAGAAACATCCTGGGCTAAAAGGACTAAATTTATGTTCAGAGTCCAGAGAAAACTGTGAGAGGGCTCAGTATCCAGTTGTTTTGAGATCCAGTATGAGGCTTCCACTGTGATTTATTATGTCCAAAGTAAGAGCAGAAATTCACCAGAAAGTGCTCTTCATGACTCCCTCTGCTCGGGAGTTTAACGGCGATCCTGATGTTATTTTCCAGCAGAGAAAGAAGCTGAGGTTTGTGTTTCGTTTGGTGTAATCCGTGATGATGAACATGGAATATCTCCCTGTGCGTAATGAATCTGTTGTTATTTTGCTTAATTTACTGAAATAAAGGACTTTCTGATTACAGAAAGACTCTTTCTGATTACAGTCTAGTTTATTGAGATGCATCTGTAGGTTTTAACAAGGAGAAAAGGAAGCATATGTGTCAGGTCTCACGCTCGCACAGCAGGAAACAGTAAAGGCGTTTTCGCACTGCAAGGAACGGTACAGAAAGGAACGGTTTCGACCGTGTTTGCATTAGAACTTGCGACCGGTTCCACCTGGCCCCTTGGAACCACAAGAGCTTACTGCTTAGAATCAGCAGCTGATTGGCCACTAGTTGTTATGGAGTCAGACGTTGATTTTCCGTTGACAGCTGGCTCTCACTAAACTGTATTATTTTGTAAAGAGTGCTCTTTTCAATATTTTTATTATTAGTTTTAATTAGCAATGGATTCGTCTCAATATAGTGCAATCACCTGGTCTAATGATGAAGTAACTTTTTTCCTCCGCTTACTCGCTGATGAACGAGTACAGAATGAACAAGGAAAGAGAAAGTTTTCCTCTGCATCTCTGAGGAAAAGGCTTTGGCCGCTACATCAAAACCATTGTTTAGTTTAAAAAATAATGACATCAGGTACAGCTTTGATGGCGCTCTCGGTGTATATGCAAACACAACAGGCCTGGAACCGTTCCGTTCCGTTCTGTACCGTTCCGTTCCGTTCCGTTCCATTCGTTGCAGTGTGAAAACGACTTTTGTGTATATTGCAGGTTGCAGCTTGCAGCCGGTCATTCCTACTCCCTTCATTTCAGACCTCTAGAATTGAGGCTTAGAGGAGCAAAGGTGTGACTCATTGACTCTTTGATGGACAGAACTGAGTCAGGGGGAAACAGTCGCCAGGAGTCATGTTTTGTTGTTGGAACTAGCTTGCTAGAAAGGTAGGGATGCGTAAAGAGAGCTGTGCAAGAACAGAGAAACCAAATTAGAGCTGAACTGGAGAGTAGAAGCTGTTAGAAGCAGTTGTGAAAAGCTAGGAGGAGGAATAAAAGCTACTTCAGACCAATGTGCTTTTTGGGGGAAAAAACCAAGGAGGTTGTTGGACTTAAAGAGGCAAGAGGAAGTAAAGAGAGAAATAAGGTGAACTGGAGGTCAGAAGGAAGCGAACTGAGCTTTGCATTTTGAGGAAGGCTTACAGTATCCTCTGAGTGTTTTCAGACTGTGTGAAGGGTAAGGTGGAAGATGACTACCGTACTTAGATGAGAGAGATGTGAGAACATGTGGGAGACACTTAAACAGGATATGAGGAGGATGAATGGAAAGGGCACACAGTGCAGGATATTACTGCACACTTACTGATGTCTGTGTGGAGGCGAGGAACAATTCTCCAAACACAGGACATACATAAACATCTATTTTATAGCTACATCAGGTCAGTCAGTCCTTGTCTTTATTTAGCTCCAAAAATACTCTGAAAATGTAACTCTGTTGGCCCAGACATGCTGTCTGAGTTTAACCTAAATGGGGACGTCTGAATTCTGGCTACTTTAGCATATTTGAGACATTGGTAAAGGTCTTCATGCTGACATCAATTCACCCATTTACCCTCCAAACATGTGTTTACGCTGCTTAGAAGGCAGTGGGGTTTTTCTCAGTGGGAACCAGTGAGAAAAACTAACTCAGTGAAAAGATAGGAAAATAATGGATTTATTTTAGTGTTGCAGTCTAGGGTTCTTCCTTCCTTCCTTCCCTCCTTCCCTCCTTCCTTCCTTCCTTCCTTCCTTCCTTCCTTCCTTCCTTCCTTCCTTCCTTCCTTCCTTACTTCCTTCCTTCCTTCCTTCCTTCCTTCCTTCCTTCCTTCCTTCCTTCCTTCCTTCCTTCCTTCCTTCCTTCCTTCCTAGCAGCGGTGCTTACGACTGCACCCCTGTGCATTGTTTAAATAAATGGATGACTTCTTTAATACATATTAAACAATTAAATGTGACACCATCTATTAAAATTAATGCATTTATTAAAATGATCCCTTAGGCTAAGCTTCAAATTTATAGCTGTGTCATTGTGATGGAACACTAGTGTAACTAACCTGGATCTATGGATTTCCTGTGTTGAGTGTTGCAGGCTTGAATTGCTCTGTTTTTCGGGTCGTTGTGTGTCTCCAGTACAGGTCTGACCTCCTTTGCCACGTATGATTTAAATGTGTGACATCAAAGCCTTTTCACGCTGAACCAGTAAAGTGTGAAGGCCAAAGTCTGTGACTCAGCCGTTCTCTGACCTTTCCCGCCTCTGTGTAAGACTTACTCTGTCTCCTGTGTTCATCTGTAAAGCATCCGTCACAGTCTGGCATGTTGTTACCGTCCCATGGAGGCTGACTGGTGTAGTGGTGGACAGAATGAAAAGGCAACATACTCCAAGCAGTACAATTTGTTTTCCTGACCACTTGACTGAAGTTTTGGCTTGCTTCGTGAAAGATCCGACACAGACCGGGAGGTTCTGCTGGGCAGCTGTTCCAGCCCCCCTACCACGCCAGGCAATCGGGCTCGCCTCTCCGCCACCATGTGTGAGCTTTCATCGGGCCACTTCACAGCCCTCTGAGCGGAAACCAGACCACCACCACATGCCGCACACCGCCGCCACGCAGACAGTGACGCACACACGGGAATGATTATGGGACGCAGGCAGACCCTCGCAGACTTGCAAACACATGTCAACTTAGAACAGACCACAGTTTGATGAGGTGTGTCATCAGTCGGAGTGGAATGGATCCCTCCGTGATTAATGTGTTTGAGACCGATGCAGAAATGGTTAGCAGTTTGTAATTACTTCACCACATAAAATCAGTCACTGCAACGTAAAACGAAGTGGTCGCTGCACTCGAAGCGCCGCTAATATTATCCAGCAGTCTTGTTTTCGGTGTGTGTCTGGAGAAGGGTAAGCCTTTCTTTAAACCACGTTTATGTTTATTTATTTATGCGTACTGTACAGTAGCTCAGGCTTGACATGCAGCAACAATTCCAGTACTGCCTGGTGTCAGGCATAGTGCCTGAGTGTCCTGATGTAGAAATGTTGAAGCTTCACATTGGATCCCTTCATATTTCCCTCCACTTGTGTCTCTTAGACACAGATTATGACATTTTTAAATGTATAATTTTGTATATAATTTTCTTTCTTAAACGTTATTGTAAACAATTCTCATGAATAGCTCAATTAATTAATTAATCAATTAATTAATTAATTAATTAAATAATTTGCTCTTTGATCAAATTAAGCTGTTAGCAGTTATTAATGAAGTGATAAAGGCAGATGGGAGTAGTGAGCTAAGATGCAACATCGGTTGCCTTTGTGTTCTATGTTTACTTTGATTTTCTGACCCAATAATTAGATAATAATGTATATTTTTGCAGTTGTCTTTTAATGTTGGCGCCAACTACGCAGAAAGCCATAATATTCACTACTGTCTTATGTTACTTGTTTCACTATTTATTTATACCTTATTGTATATTTTTTGTTTTATTATAATTGGATCCTTGCAAAGGAATTTTGCGCAACATGTTCATTTTAAATGTTTAGCAGAATGAATATAAAGTCTGTATGTCATTGATAGAACAGAAAGGGGCAAAAATTGGTTCACGCTTTACATTTTTAATTCAATGTTTTGTGTAAATACTATGAAACTGCTGCATTTTTATTCAATGTCGCCACCCTGTTATATTCTCTTACCAGCTCATTGCCAACCTTATGTTGCCGTCTCTGCACAGAACTGGTGACGGTGCTGTACTCGCTCTGTGCTGTCCACTTATAAACCACTGAACAGACACCAGTTTGATTTTCCAAGGTGTGTTTTGTAGCTCTTAGAGAAGAGTCTGAGAAGAAGTTTTGTGTCATCCTGTCTGGGGTGAAATTATCTTTTGGGAAACAAAATAAAAACATAGGAAAAAACATAAAGGTGGAAAGGCAGAAAAAGGAACTGTCCAAAATAATAAATTTGATGAGGACTCAGAGTAGCAGCTGTGAGTGGATGGGTGCTGAAGTGGTAACATGGAGCAGCTACAGAGGTCTGAAGACAGGCAGCCACTTATGAACCAGCTGTTTTCATCCATGCTGTTTCAACAGGTGTTTGTCTTCAAATGACAGAGCAATTTATGGCAACACTATTTGAGTTGCAGGGGGATAGAAGGTGTTCTGTTTGCTTATCTGCATCTGTAACGGAGCTGTGCAATCATCCTGAATTAGTCAAAGTAACAGGAGGTGGCGGTGAAACAGGAGATTGTGTGCGTCTGGATCACAGTGTGCTTTTTGTTGTGTTTGGAGGGTCGGAGGTGGTAAGAATGTTGATTTGGGGGGTAGAGATCGGCAATTATCCCTTTTTAAAGGGAAATGCCGACTATTTGAGGTCTATGAACATGTTTGTGTGTATTTATATGTGTGCTGAGGATTCTGACCCACTTATGACACTCTTTTATCTCTTATCATCTAGGTTTTTAAATCAATAAAAGCTGAATTATGCAAGCGGTTGCGCCTTTGATGACGGCTTTGAGTGTTGGCCAATTAATCAGTGAAAGTGTCTGGTTAAAATGTACTTAAAAGCTCTCTTGATTCCACTAAGCCTGAGCTGCACTGCTTTGAAATGCTGCGATATAATGTGCTTGAGGTGAAGTAATTGTCCAATACTTCTCCAACACCTTCTTTTCAAAGGAAAACCTTGCCCCACAACACACAAACGAAAATTCCTGAAGTAATATCTTTCTTAATACAGGAGAGTGGCCCTAGGGAAATATTTGGTCATGTCACAGATTAGAAAGAAGAGGAAAAACGACAGGGAGATGGAGTGATGGGGCCCGAAGAAGAGATAAGGGAACGATGAAGCAGATAAGAGACTCATAGTTCTGCTCCTATATTCAGCTCTCAATATCCCTCCCCCTTATTCAATCGCTAACGGTAAAGACTCTCTCTGTGTAGGCTTCCGCCGCACTGGTAAATCTCGCCTGCATCCGTGTCTGTGTACGTTTTCCTCCCTGCAATTTCTCGGGTCGTCATGGCAACATTAGATCACATGGTTTATAGGTGGTTTTTGTGATGTATAACGAGTGAAGGTCTTTGTTTTCACACAGAGGTGCTCATCAGTCTGACCTTTCCCCTCAGCTGATCAGGATTCATGAGGCTGCCTATTCTCCTGTGACTGGCAGTGGCTTTCATCTCATTAAATCTGCCTTCGTTTGGTCTATAGCCGGAGATATAGCATGCAAACAGGAAGCTGCTTCCCTGACTTAAAAAATATATAAGATGGATGGGAGATGATTACAAACAAGTGCAACTCCAGGCGCTAATCAGTGTCTATTGAAAATGTCTCTTTCCATACTTACTGAAGATACACGGAGAAAGAAAGTATGGATCTAAATCAAATCGGAATCATTATCTAACTAGCTAACAATGATTAGTTGGTCTGAAACTCAAAATCAAGTCTTTTCCCAATCAGTGAATACCAGATCTCATTAACAGCCACACACTTTGGTTTGGAAGTTCTTACTTAAAGAGTCAGACTTGAAGTTTAAACATTTTAAATGTCAGTGAGGTTGTATAATGAAGTAAGAAGCTATGTAAAAGAAATAAAGACATTTCTGTACTTTTCTCAAGCTGAGAAAGTGTGAGAGTGCAATACTTTCTGGAGAAAACAGAAAGGCTAAACTGAATACAACTGAGATTTTGAAATGTTTGCAGCCTTTTAGAAATGTCAGCACGAAGAGAGAGAACTGCAATTCCCAAGGAATGCGAAAGGAAACTTCAGTTTCAGTAATACTAGCTGCTCTAGCTATGCTAACGTTGCTAATAGCTAAAGCCTAATTATAATGTCAATTTAGTTTTTCTATTTTAAAATAATAGTGAAATAGTAGTGCAATTTTATTCTGCTTGTTTTAAAAAGAGTGCAGAAGAAAATTTATTATTTTATTTCTATGTAATATTTGAAATGATTCTATTTTTTTTCGTTTTGATAAATTTCACAACTCTTACACTTAATAAAACATCATTATTTAAATTGTAACTTCTACATCTATTTTTAGAAATGAATCTGAATACAGATAACAGAGTCTTTATAAAATTTGATGTAGACACAGCATTGTGAAATAAATATCCAAAAATATGACTTTTAGAGCAGAATTGTTCTCTCTAATACTTGTATGTTATTCCTTAATCAGTTTACATCAAATTGTAAAAGCAGAGTAGAAACCTTCCAAGTGCGTCTCAGAGTGACTGAGAGTGTTGGAGAGGTGATGACAAATGGTTAGACTGACAGACGGGAAGAAAGTGACTCCTGTGGAGAGCTGCTAATCCCAAAGTTAAGTAGATTACTATCGCAACCTGGTGCTCCATACCCGTCTGTCTGAAGGAAATGGAGCTGCTATAAGCTCCTAAGTTGCTGTGCATTGGGAAACTGTGTGTACCAGAAAAGTGGCCAGTATCACTCACCTCCTGGACTCCTTTCTAGCAGCGGTGTTTATCACCTGTCAATCATAGCCGAGTTCTACTTCCTGTCAAGCTCTACTCGTCTGAATCCACACCTGCTTCCAGGGAGCGTTAGGCGTATCGAAACAATTTTTTAAACAAAGGTTTTAGCAATTTTTCTAATGTGTGGAAAGTCTGCCATCAAACTTGATTTACTTCCAGATGCAAGGTAAGTTATTCCTTTGCTTAATGTTTTGTTGCTACAGTTTTTGATGCTAATCAAACTAGACCTAAGTTCTAAGTAAACTTTCAAAAGTAAAAATTTAAATCAACAATATTTGAATTTATTTTCATTCTTAAATGAAACATAATATATAGTGCAAATGTGTTTGAAGTTACAAATGAAAAGTTTCAATGTTGTTTGGCACATTTGTATCCAATCCTATTTAATGTATAGAGCCATCTTGTGCTGTGAAACTGTAGCGGATATTTTTTTATTTTAGGTTTTGTCTTTGCACATTCAGAGACTGACGTCTATGCTTATTGTTATCATTATTTTCAAAATTGCTAAAGCTCAGTCAGATTGTATGGAGGGCGTTTGTGAGCATAAATTCTTGCTGAAGATTTTCAGTTCAACTCTGGACTTTGGGGCACTCAGAAAAGCAGAATAACAACAAACTGCTTGGAGTAGGGTTGACTCACCTCTCTTTGTTATAACAATAAGTGTTCTCAGGTAGTGACACACAGACTCCAGCCGTCATTTTTTACAACCCACCATTGTCATCTTTCACAGAGCTGTAGCTGCTGTTTGTCTGCAGATCAGTTACCAACAAATACATATGCTGCAAGTTTTTCCGTTTAAATCTATGTACAAATCATATTTAGTCATGGTGTAGTTCAGTCTACGCCTTGCTTAGTTTCACATAAACATGTTACAATGATTAGTATCAGAGCTGCTGTCTCGGAGGATGACAACAAAACAAGCTTGTGTCTACCCTGCTGACGGGGGTAATATCCCACTTTGTAAACGGCCTCTTTGTCTGGTGTGACATTTGCTAAATTGAAACCTTTGAATTTGATGGGAACTTTCAGCTGTTGTGTTTTTTTTTTTCAATGTTCTTACCAAAGATAAACACGGCTTTGCTGACTGACTGCAGTATTGATAGCTTTTAGTGATTATTTTAGTTTTATTTGATTGGCCATTCACCTTTGACCCTAACATATAACCGTCCCCATGTTTAATAGACATGTTGATGCTGATTAAGCACACACAGAGTTGTGCATAATTTCTGTCTAAACTATTGTTATTATAAATACTGCTGTATGTGTGTGAGTGTATGTGTGTAACATAGATTTAGAGACTGATTTCTTAATGTTGCATTAAATAAGTAAAAATATCTCAATATGGTTATTTCATATTTTATTTCTTCTGTGTTTTTTTCACAAGTAGATTTTCAAGATGGGGTAGAATCTTATCTGTCAGTTTTCACTGATAACTCAATCTGTACTGTCCTTGGGGCATCGTCCAGCCTTGCTATGTTTAATAATTTCCTACATAGTCCAGACAAGTGTTTTCATATTTAAATAATAATATTTTGCAAGGCTTCTTTATAAAGTTGTGTGTCTCATATTGAACACTTGTTTGGCATAGTAAAAGGCACATAACAAGGCTTCAGTAAGGAGCATATCTTAAAGAAAACAGTTTAAAAGACAAATATTGGTAAAATAGTCCAAAACGCTGCTTCTTTTAATCATGAAAATCACATGGTTAAAGGTGTAATTAGAGAAAATGTAGATCAAATGAAAGGTGTTTTTAGCTAGTTTCATTAGCAGTTAGCATAATTAGCACTCTGATCTTCAACGCTGACCCTGTGCATTTTCTAAATTTTACAAACTCCTGCTTTATGTTCACGTTTTCCAAAAGGAAAAGGACATCCTCCCACTGTAATTGAAGTTTGGAAACTTAAAATTCTAAAATAAATCTATGTTCTTTATTTCAACTGGTCCTTGTGTTGCTGCTGAATCTCAGCAGCCCATTTATTACTACTGCAATAATGTAGTATAATTTCTTGTTTTAAGTGCAACAGACATACATTGTGTGTAATCAAACTTTTAAGCACTGAAATGTTTTGACAGAAGGTTATGCTTTGCAGCAGATTACTTCTATAAAAGTAAGTTCCATACTTTGGAGTTTTAACCTACCAGATCTAAAAATAAATAAATAAGTCTTTCTAAAAAATCGTTAAGTAAGTCTACTGATATATTTTAAACATTTTCTTATAGATTGTAGATGTCCATGTAGATTTTAGTCCTTTCATGTTCAACAGTTTTGGCTGTAAGCCAATAAAATCAGTCAAAATATGATGGTTAGGATCACGGGGCCAAACTGATCCAAGAATTACATCAGATCATCCCTGTATCTTGTTTGATGCCATTTAATGTTAAAGTAATGCATTTGGTAGCTCAATAGCATGCTTAATAACTGAAGCCTGCTTTAGTTTTTCTATTGAGCTGTTTATGTGTGTGGGCTGAGGTAATGAATCTGCATCTCACTAGATTACCTCCGTTTC
This sequence comes from Micropoecilia bifurca, assembly GCA_903067075.1. Lineage (NCBI taxonomy): Eukaryota > Metazoa > Chordata > Actinopteri > Cyprinodontiformes > Poeciliidae > Micropoecilia > Micropoecilia bifurca. The sequence continues at coordinate 41,219 of CAEGAF010031705.1, read as the reverse complement.
TTATTTTTGTTATATATATCAGATTGTCTGTCTGCCTGGTTCTGACCTGGTTTCTTGTTTTTGAGACATGACTCAGATTATAAACATTAGTTTATTCATAACTAGCCCAGATATTTCCCAGCAGCCCACATCAACACATAAATGGTTATCTGTAAAAATGTGGGCTTGAAGCACCAAATGATCCGCAGACACATAGACTCACTGATATGTCTGTATACCAGACATGCCAATCTGATGAGATGTGTTTGGGGTTGGACTACAGCCAAGGTAATGTTTGCAAGATCCCAATGTACCTTCATTAGACTTATTAGTTCTTGGTGTGAAGAGAAACAGGAGTTTCTCACGATGTTGCGTAGAAATGCATTACGTTGAGGATAAAAGTCGCTCATCAGCTATAAAAAAAGGTGGGAACTGGAAGATACAGCAGTGCATTAAGCAGTTTGATGTTTTAGATAAAAGTCTATGCTGAGCAGCTCTGTGGTGTAATGTTACATTAATGTTGCTGCCAGTGCAATATGGCAGTAATGTCAGAAGTGATTCACAGTATGATCATGTCAGAAGTGTAACAGCTTAATAACAAAAGTACAGATCAAAGCATCAATTAAAACCAATAACTTATCAGAATTGAGCTCAAAAGAATATTAACTAATTAGCTGCAAGTGAACTATTTTTTTGCTCCAGTGAAACAAGACGGATGGAAATGCACATAAAAGAAATCCATCAACATCAGCAGGGAATGGGTTTCTTTTTACCTTCGTTTTGCCTTAAGCAAGTAAAGCACAGAGTGGACTGTTTGAGATCAGAGGATTGACCTGAGCTCTGGAGAAAATTCTCACTTTTGCCTTCAAAAACCTGAGCTTCATTTCCCACTTTATTGTGGCTAATTTTTCACTTTGTACTTTGATATGCTATCTATCTTTTTTTCTCTGCAGCATTTTTTTGGGCTGAATCTGGTTCCCAATGAAACATTCAGTTTTCTATTTTGATGAGACAGAACATGTGAATTTACGTTTAAAATTTTAAGGTTTGCCAGCTCTAAAGCAGTCATTTTATTATGCTGTCCCCCTTTGTGATGCAAGATGTTACTACTGTGGCTGTGTATGAAATGGACATGTGTTATCAAACAGCACAAAATCTCTTCTTTGGAGTGTAAAGAAAAACAAAAAGCCTTTTGTTTAGTTGTAGTGCATATGTTGTCTGGGCCCATTTGCATAAATGATGCTCACTTTATAAGACATTTAACTGTTTGGAGTCAGATGTTGACTTGGTGTGCTTTCTCTTCTCTTTGTCTTTGTGGGACACAGACAGCCATCTATCACAGCCTGATCCGAGCTCCTACGTCTGCGCTTATGTTAATGATTTAGGGTCTCTTTGGGACACTGAGGGGAGGATGTGGAAGGCAGTAACCAAGGGTCAGCTGGGACTGTCGCAGAGCAGCAGCTGTTAAAGAAGTGACTGGAAAGAGGCCATAGGAAGGAGGAATATGTGAGAGTACAAAGAGGGGAGTGGCAGGGGAGGTGTTAGATTGATGAATGACGGAGGAGATGGAGGCGATATGGAGCACGGAAAGGAGGAGGAGAGGGTGGCAATGATGCGTTTGTCACAAGAGACTAAGTCACGCCAACACGAAGGGGAGATATCCCGTTTTATTCTCTGAACGTGTTAGGTAAACTTATCCATCTCACATAATTTGGTCGGGTTTGAAGTAAGCTTTTAAAAGTTAATACAGAAATTCTGTTGCAAAAGCTGGCCAGGAGATTAAAATGCAAACATAAATAAAACATTCTGACAAAGAAGAGAACCGTGCAATGAACGGATAATGTGATGGTGTAACTGAAGCGGATGAAAGACCGAAAACTCAATGACTGCTCTACAAAGTCAGATTGTGTCTCATTAAATGAGCTTTTCTATGGCGAAACAAGACAAGGAAATGATGCTCCAGCGGAGGGAGAGATACTGAGGGGGGAAATGAGAGCTGCAGATCACTGTCTGTCCCTCCTGCTGCCTCCATTTACCATCATTGATCGTACAGCCAGGCTGAATTGATGCCTACCTGCTGTACTCAGACGGTCTGTGTCTGTATTAATGTGTACAAGTGATGGGAGCAGGGTGCTTGCATGTTTCAGTAGATGGCTGAGTGTTGCAGTTCTCATGTTTCTCTCTCTAATAAATGCCCTTACAGGTAAAGGTAAATGGGAAAAGCCCCGTTACGTGAGGACATGTTGCCACAAGAGGGTTAGCAACATCAGTGAAGCTGTCAAAATATTCAGACTATATTGTTCTTTGAACATCTGGCACTTTGGCGCAAAACATTTGGGATATGAGAAGTCATTCGCAATAGTGTCGCCTGAATCTCCCTAAAAATATTCGAAAAATATTTTCTTTTTTTTTCCCTGCAGAGTTCAGACAGCTTCTTCTGCATCAAAACTCCTACTACTTTAATGTAAAGGTTTACAGCAACAGTTGAACTGCTTTGTTTTATGGCATCTGCGGTGGAGCATGTCGACATCTCCCCTGTTTGGGGAAAAAAAATAAATAAATCATGACTTGATTGTAGTGTTGAATTTACCTCTGTACTCCAAAGTTGAGAGAACAATATGAATGTATTTAGTTTCTATTTTGATGCTAAACATTGCAAAAATACAAACACTATTACACATTAAAATTACTATCAGGCATCACCCATATAGTCCTTTCTAAACTTTTATTTTTATCTGAACTGAATACACCTAAGCTGAGCTGTCACAACAAAGAGTAGCAAGAGCAGGTGGAGAAAGAAAGCACAAGTTATATAAGGCGACAAATTAGATCAAAATTAAACTCTTTCATAATGTGAACCGGAAAATGTCTGAACACACCCAGCCTGCAGTTATCTTGGTAGTGGCAGCATCATGCTTTTCCTTAGGGTTAGTGAAGCTGATCAGAGCTGATTTGTGCGGCTAAATACATTTGGACTCCTGCAAGGAAACTGTGTTAGAGGCTGAAAAAGCCTTAAGACTTGGACAGATATTCACCTGCCAGCCAAATGGTCAAACTGCTTTCAGTCAAAGCATATACATGTCAAATGGCCTAGTCAAAGTGCAGATCTAAATGCAGTTAAAAAACTGTGGTCTGCAAGACTTGAAAATGGATGTTTCCAGACACTCTCCGCCTAATGTCACTGATTTTGGCAACTATTTTGCCAAAACCCCTTCAGTCTCCATTCATGTGAAACTGTTGAGGACGTGACATTTGCAGCTGCAATTGCAAGGAAATGTAAGCATTACAACTTTCCTTCCACAAATTGTGCAGTGGGCTGTGTTTCTCACATGAAATCGCTACCAAAACATGTTATTAAAGTTTGTTTAAAATTGACAAAATGTGGAGAAGAGAGTTCACATATTTTTTTTGTGAGATCAGGTTAACAGGAAGCTTTATTTACATGAACATATTTGATTTGACATTGTTGGTCCCTGTAGAGTTCGGTAATTAACACATTTTATGAGTTTGATCTTTACAGAAGCCCTGTTAAAATCCCATATTGCCATCATTATCAAGGCTTTTAATCAGGACACCTTGATTGCCAACGTTTGGATCGGTGCTTGAGAAAAGCAGCTGATTGTATTGCCACCAAAGAAAAAGCTGGTGTGTCCTTGATCAGCCGGCTTTTATTGTTCACCATCCAAACTGGCGTTGCTCCTGTCGGTCTCTCGTTCAGCCATCTGTACAAGGTAATTGTACCATTTACCATTTCCCCCCCCCAACCCTTTGACCGCCAGTAGTTTTTTAACTCTGCCTCACCCATTTCCTTTCTTCTTCACGTCTGCTCTCCACTTCCAGCAGTGCATCCTTTGCACTTTCTCTCTGAGCGCCTCTCCGTGTGGGCAATGTAGATAGTTGGGTGGCTTTGTGTGTTGGAAGGGGGGGGCACACAAAGACACACACACACACTCATAAATCCACGTAAACATACACATTCATATACACACCCAGTTTGTATTATCTGTAAGATGCTCAGCTGTGAGGCCCCTGGCCCTAATGCCCTGTGTGTGGGGTGAGGACAGGACCCCCATTGTCCCATAGATTAACCACCACACACTCAAATACACACCCACATGCTTCCCCCGTCCCCCATGGGGTCTCTTAAATGTGGATGTGCCTTCAGGCAGAAAATCATGGGGCAATTTCCAGCAGGGTCCAGCCGAGGACCTGGGAAGGGGGGTGCTGGAGTCTTTCGGTTTGAAGATTTGCATATTATTCGATCTTTTGTCTGTTATTTGGGGTGACAGAAGTTAGTCTGAAGCCTTTTGTTCTTCCATACTTCCGGGATATTGGAATAAGAATCTAAATGGTGATATGAATTGACAATGCAAACATCTATTTAACCATAAATTGAATTAAAGTCTTTCTGCATGTCACTAGTTTTAAGGTGCAAATGTTACCGTCATGCAACATACATGTTTATAAAATAGTAACAGGAACGATGCAGTTAAAGAAGGGAGAATTTTAGTTTAGTTGATACATCAGCTAAAAGGTAATGCATAATCTTCAGCATCTTTGCATAAATTTTATTTTTGTTTATATTCTAAATAGAGGGACTTTGGCACATATGGTGAAGGTTTTTGTGATGATGCATTTTTTGTCAAGACATTTAATGTTAATTAAACAGCATTCAGATGGTTATTTTTTTCTATCATTCCTGCTATCAGTAGTCATTAACTATAAATATTCAAAGCAAAAATAACATCATACCACCTGTCAGAGAGAGTATTGTAAAAAAACAAAACAAAAAAACATTACCATATTTTCCTGACTTTGCATTATTCATGCTGATGAAAGGTTTCTGTTACACATTGTGATCAGTTGGTTGCTTTTTAAGAAGAATGTGGAATGCTGACTTCCATACTCTAAATCAGGATGGTCAGGAACATCTCCCCCAGTGTTCTGACATTCTGTGCTACCTCATCAGACTTTCTTACCATTGTTGGTGAAGTGTGCAGCGGAGCGGAGCCCCTGCAGTAAATCCCAAGTGATAAAGAGATGGATACTTCATGTTCACAAGTATAAATTTACATTTAGTGCATTAGTTTAAAAAAGAGTATCAAGAAGAGAAAAATGATACGCAGGTTGCTCTGGACTAAAGTCGCAGGACTAGGGAACCATGAAAAAAACTGACTTATAGTCAGGAAAATACGGTAATGCCAGAGAGCAATCCATCAGGGACATTATAGGATGCCCCATCGGTAACTATATATTTCATGGTGGTATAAGTCTAATGTAAGAAGACAATGAAATTGCTGTATTTCACCAGATGTTAACCTCCTTCCCTTTGTGTCTGAGAATGTGGTAGTTCAGTTACAGTGTTTTCTTTGACGTCACCCAGCCACTAAATGTGTCCTCCCTGTTAATTGCAGATGTGTGAGCACAGAAGTCAGGCAAACCATGAATTACTGTCTCAAAGCTGTATTGCTGCATGTCATGTTTCGACGTCTGAGCTGATGTGATGTAATGATATGACAGTCATATTCTTGGACTTGAGGTTTTGTGGGCATTTTGGTTTTCTGGTAGTGATGGCAGTCCTGAGCGAAGGAGTAAGTAAAGTAGTTGGGTCTGAGTTCTTTATGGTTTGCTTTAGTCTTTATCGCCACTTCCTCTACATGCTTGTCTGTGTTAATGGTTTTCTGAATGCTATGCAGAGAAATACTTGGAAGAAGCTTAATTACACACGTTCAGATCTGGGTGAATTTACAACATGACAAAAGTAAAAGGTGACTGTGAGAACATTAGACTGGAGCAAAAGGGAGTGGCACTGAAAGTTGTGTTAATTGCAAACAAAACAAACAGAGACATCTTACACTTACTTTTTAACATTTTTCTATATGAGCATGTGACCCAAGTCTTAACTCTTTCATGGTACTTAAATATTTGCTTGCTTACATCGGTCTTTTATACACGTCTGAACCAATTCCCACATATTTCATAAGAGTATTTATCTAGCTGAAGCAACTCAGGATGTTGGACGTACCCTGTGATTTCTGTCAGCATGCAGTGGCACCACTTCCATTAGGTCCTGGAGGTTGGAAGCTAAATCAATAAATCAACTGGACCTTGCAGACTTTGGGGAAGAACATTTTACTGTATTCGTTTCACCTGCAAGCGGTTTTAACTTTGCAGCTGATCCGTGTAAACCGATGTGACACCCTGGCCTCCTGCACCTTGATGCCAATATTGTGCACATGCTGTGCAAGCGCTAGGCATGCGGCACGTGCAGGGGTTTAAGCATATGTGCACATGTGTGTGTCGCCGTTGCAGACGGGGGAGGGTCAGGATGGTGTGGTTGGTTGGCTCTGTGTGAGCTCTTTGTAAAACCGGAGGGGGAGCCGGAGAGGGGAGGGAGGTGAACCGGGTGTTTCTCTCAGCTGCCGGCTGGTCTGGTTGCTGTTGGTAACTTTGCTTGATGAGATCAGAGGGATCAGCTTTCAGGCTTCCATGTCTCGTGCTCCCACTCCCTTTTCTCCCTCTCTGCTCAGTGGCTCTTTCTCGGAAAGACTGAAGTGGAACTGAAACTGGAGTTGGGCTAAGAGTGTGTTCAGAGCTGCTGGTTGTCCACTGTAAGCGTCATGACTCCGCTGCCTTGGAAACCCTCAATGGAGTTGGAGCAGAAGCGAGCCTGGGGGAGGTGAGGGAGAAGTGATAGCCTTAGGACAGATAAGCTCCAGGGAGGGACAGGAGAGAGAGCGAAAGAGAGAGCGAGGGGGGGAGGAAGGAGATGGGCAGCTCTCCGAGTAAAGAGTCTCTCTCTTTCAGTTGTGGTCAGAGTTACGAGCTGCTCGTCTCTTCTTTGCACTGTCTTCTCTCCTTGCGACTGCGTGAAGGAGGAACTCTGCTTTTTGTATGAGGGACTTTGATGTTTCTTTATACCATCGTTTAGACATTCATGGATTCAGACTGAGCTGCAACATGAGGTGAGATATGAAAAGTCATTACAAACAGTTTGAACTGTTCTGCCATCTGAAAAGGTGAGGTGAATCTTTGTTTGAATGAGATTGCTTCTGTTTGGTGACAGTTTCTCCAGTTACGCACGCAGTGCTTTAGGCTTAAAAGCAGAACTCTCACGACTTCTTTTTTGTTATGTTTACATTAGAGGAGGAGATCAGCCTCGCTCTGTTGCTTCTGAAGATAAACTCAGTCTTGTCTCCACTAGCCCTTGGTACCTTTCTATGAGCTCCTCCTCACTCCATTTCACCTCACTTCACTTATCTTCTGCTGCCTTTAATTCCCCTAATGGTCTGAAGGTCTCAGCTGGCCAGCTGGGATACCCCCGGTGTGTGTATGTGCTTTTGTTTGGAGCAGACCCATGTTAATTGCTCTCGTATAAGCCGCCCCTGGATTTCCTCTGCTCGCATATAGTAATAGGATGGATCCTGGCGTCTAGTTTTAAACGCCTTGCTTTTGTATTTGTAAAAGACACCTTCGATGTGAGTGCGTGCTTCGCGCCGTCTGCAGCAGATTTTCTCACAGGACTGTGTTTAGTCTATGGATTGCGCTGGGAATGTGTGTTTGTTTGGTTCGTTCGGGGATAAAGCCGTATCAGCTCTCTTTTTTTGACTTCATCCTTTTGTTTTGTCAGCTGCTGACCTCTGTTTCTCTCACTGTTATTCTTTCTTTCTCTTTCCATGTCCTCCATAGTTTGTTTTCATTCACTCTCTTTATTTGTGGGTATCCATGTGCAACGTTCAACCATCCACAATCTGTGCCTGATTTTTAAAAAAAATTGTTTTAAATTAGTTATTCCCTTCCTTTTACTCGTTTCTTTTAGTTGAGATTTCTTCCAACTCTTTCATTTTCACTTCATTGCCTGGTCGCATTTTGAAGACAGGGAAAAGATTTCTTCAAAGTGTTATTTGTTCATGTGTTGGTGCGTGTTTGCGTGTACAGAGTTGTGTGAATTTACAGTTCCTTGTGCTTCTCTTTGTTAAGAACAGTTCTGGTTACCAAGATGTGGAAAGACAAGAGATGCTTCAAAAACTCGTGCTGCCCGGAGAAAATAATTTGGATTAAGTTTTGTTCATGATTGACAAATTAAATGTATCAGACTTATTTTTCAGTGGCATGCGGACAGACATCTTTTGTTTGAAATGCTCTGGTAAAGCATTGCTACCCATATGTAGCTTATGCTAGTTGATCATAGTTATCCAAGCTGCCAGTGTTTGATTTTTTTTTTTTACTTTTACAAATATTGTGTAACGTGAGCATTATACCTTAGGGTGCCATATTTGTTGAACATGTGCATTACTGCTACAAAATCAAAAAAGGACTAATCAGATTTTGCAGCAGCAATTGAATAATAGTGATTCTCAACATATGCCATGCAGACGCTCTGTCTACTAAGAGAAAAATGTATTTTCCAGCATGCTAAGTGTTTAGAGCAGTTCAAGCAGATTGATGTCGGACCTGTTTTCCGTTAAGCCCAGCCATCTGACCGCTTATACTCAAAAGAGCAACATACATTTATCCCAAGATAATTAGGCATTAAGCAGAAAAGATAATAATAATTTGAAGGGAATGGTGATGTCATGTATCCTGAAGTAGCAGAACAGTGTGGCATACACAATACAAAATAGGGAAGCATCATTGGCGACACGCATGCTTTTTACAGACACAACAAGATGTGTCGGAGATGTCGGAATCGAGGATTTTTGAGTTTCTGACCCGATTCTGATGTTTACATTTGAATATGGATGCAACTCAAGATATGAATACAACCAACAGCGGTGTAGCTGACATCTGGGTTTATTTAGCATTTTCACAATAACGATGTATATTGCAAACAAGTGCTTGAACTAGTTTATTGTAAAAATATGAGAAACTTCTTTTTTTTGGAATGTTTTCGAAAAACTGTGCTTTCTCCTTTTCAAGATTAAAATAACTTCAAAGAAGGTCATGCTTCGTAGCGGAGGGCTCACTCCGCAGCAGCAGAAATGTTCAGACGGCGGAGAACTGCAACAGGCTTTCCCCCGTACATCTGAACGTTAAGCATTCTCCTAAATCAACCATTGATGGTCCTTACTCTGTTTCTCACAGTATGCTTCTTTCCTGCAATCCATACAAAATTCATTTTTGCAGATAGACCAACATTCATATTAAGATGAGAAATTGTGTGACAGCTGTTTAACTGTCACACCTCAGATCTATACTCAGTTTGTTAGCACAGAATAAGGTAAAGGAAATCTTTTAGTACGGTGGTTGATTCTTACTATATTTTCATCCTGGAAATATCAGCTTGTAGTTTTTAGCTCTAAGTAATGCAGACAGCCTTGCAGAGCTGCTTACATAATCACTGGTGTTTCTTAATAAGAATTATAAATGATTCATTAGTTGCTACAAGGACCATTAATCAATATACCATTGATAAGATAATCTTGTGCCAGTTTATTAAATTAATCATATTGAACTGTAAAAATAAACAATTACATCAATCACTGTGAGATTCAGGGTTAAATTCACTTTCTAGTGTTGAGGAAAAACTGTATGACACATTTAGGATTTCTTCTGTTTTTGCTATTTTCATCCATCCATTATTCAACACGCTTATCCCGTTGGGGTTGTGAGGGGTGCTGGTGCCTATCTTCAGTGGTCAACGTGTGAGAGGCGGGGTCACACTGGACGGGTCGCCAGCCCAACACAAAGACAGACAGGACAACCAACCATGCACACACCTAAGGAGAATTTAGAAAGACCAATTAACCTGACAGTCATGTTTTTTAGAAGCCAGACCATCTGGAGAGAACTTGCGCATGCACAGGCAGACTCGATGCATAAAAGACCCCAGACCAGTTTTCGAAACCAGGACCTTGTCGCTGCAAAGCGACAGTGCTACTGTGCAAATGTTTTTTCACCACACTTCAATATTTCACATCATCTAAAGACTTTTAGATATGATTCAATACATAAAGCAGATTTCAAATGATCATTTCATTGATTTATTGTATAAATCAATGTTTTATTCATTTTTGAAGAATGGCTTTCATTATTATTTGTTGAGCCCAAAATCTTTTTAAGCCTTTTCAGACTGATAAATTTTTTCAGTTTTTTTGGATCAGGCCATTATGCATTTTCTTTTATCCCACTTCAGGTTGTCAGACAGGTTCTGTTTAAGTGATTTCTTGGTTCTACAAACCTGGCAGTAATCAGGCCTGTGTGGCTTATTATGAAATTGAATAAAAAAATATAGTTCACCACAGAAAAATCCTGATTTAACTAGGGATTAAATTATTTTTACACAAGGCCATGTTGGTTTGGATAATCAAGGAAACATCCTGTGAAGATGGCTTTTATTTCTGTTTAGTCAGATGAAATTATGATCTTACATTTTTAAGTATGACAAAACAAAAAAAACTGAAAAGTCTGCACCATCGCAAATACATTTACCTGGTGTTAATACTGGACATTTACTTTCTCCACTACCCATCGATACTCGTTCTACTCCAAGACAACCATCCAAGTAAAACAGTCTGTGACCCAAATATGGCTTTCAGCATCCAAGAGTTGAAACATTTCTTCAGTTGTGTTTGACTTGTGTGGGCGTGACACGTTTCATCACTTGTTCAAGTGCTTCTGTGCTAAACAAGAAACAAGCGAGGCAGCAGGAGTGCGTCACATCCACACAGACTTTGATTCAGTTTCATTACCTCAGAGATTGTGAATCTGCCACCGTTAACCCTGAGAGCTTTATGGATGGCATCTCCAAGGCCCTTTCCGTGTCTTCGTGTGTGCGCGTGTTTGTGAGAGATGAACAGGTTTAGGCCAATTCCCTTTAAAGGGGTACTTGATCATAGCAGCACTAATGGTCCCCCTTCAGGGCACCATGGATTTTAAGTTGTCTGGGCACAGAAGTATGTGAACTCTTGAGAAGAAAGGATAGTTTTGTGTTTATGTTAATACATCGGTTGTGTTTCTTTTTACTTCATCCTACATTGAATATCTTGGTCAAAATGTCTCTTCCACTTCCTTGATAAGCAGGGATTCAGTTCACTATTTAAGGGAAATAACTGTGGAGGGTTTTTCTTTAACATTTCTCGCGAAAATCTGATGAATACAAGAAGAAGATGTGGGGAAGGAACATGATTCATTAGGGAGATGTCTGCTACTGGAGTTACTTTATAAAGAGTTCAGACTGTAGCGGAACAGAGAAGAGAAGGAATTATGCTTCGGGAACACATAAAAAAAAATTCAGGCAGAAACTGCATAATTTTATCTCTGTATGAGAGGCTCTGTCACTGTGAGTCAGCATAAGTACTGATTTGCAGCCGCGTGCGAATTCGCTCGTGTCCTACGTTTTGCAGATGGTGCTTTTACTGAATGCTGAACTTGCATTGATTTCCTCCTGCTGGACGCTGGGGCATTTGGTGACGGGCCCGAGATAAGTTGTACCAACTGATAGGGAGGTAGCTGCACAGAAGTCTCCATGGATTTATTGATACGTGGGCCAGGGAACAGAAAACATGGATAAGGCAACAAGAAAGAGAGTTTTGAAAGAATTAAAGTGCAGAGAGGAAGAAAAGTTTGAATGGAATCCATTTGAGTTGATTGTTGAAATAAAAGTCACATTTTTAAAAGGGAGATGATGTCCTAAAGTCATTTGTTTCCTTATGATTTTATTCAACATTTTCATAAGCTGTTTGTTTAAGAGAGTTATACACTATATTTTTTTTCTGACTTTTCTTTACACACTTGAATATTTCAAATCATCAAACACAATTTCAAATCAAAGATAACCTGAGAAAACACAAAAATCAGTTCACAAAACATGTATTTAATAATCTAAGAGGTTTATGTAACCAACTTGCACATAAATGTGCAAACAAAAACTACCCAATAAAATTAACATCAACTTGTTTAACTCTTGGGAGTAATAACAGCCATTTAATATTTCTGGTAACTAGCTGTTAGTCCTGCATATCAGCATGCAGGAGTTTGGCCCACTTTTCTTTATAAGTGGTTTTAAGCCAGCCAGACTGAAGGACAGAACATGAACAGACTGCTAAGGTCGTGACACAGCAATCCAGTGTGTTTTAAGAGTTGTCTGACGATCTGAAACATTTCTATCAAAGCCTTAGAGTGCACTTCTGTGTGCAACCGAAGATGCTTTCTGGAGCCAGGCGGTGTTTGTCTCTTTAGCTGCTCAGGGATTCCTTTAGTCGGAATGAATGTCGGCAATGTTGAGAGGCAGGCAGTTTGTTTATTGTAGTGGGCACATCTGTTGCTATGAAGACACGCCGTGTAATATAAATATAGATGTGTGTTTGTCAGTGTGTGTGGGGTTGTGTGTGAGAGCTCTGGCGTGTCGACGTTGGTGCCCAGATGTCGTCCCAGGAGTGGAAGATGGAAGAATGGTCTATTTAGTGATTCGTTAGTCATACATCATCCTGCGATTCAGTACTACACTTCTGGTTTTGTCTTTGAACTTATCTTAAGTGAATAAAACCTCTAAAGCTGTGGTAAAATGACTATATTTAGGTGGAGGAACTGATTTCATAAAATGAATCCTGTTCTTTTATTTGGTACGGCAAACAAGTCAAAGACTTCAGATTTTTATTTGTTTTTTTTTTCCTTTTTCCTTTGCAATTATACCAGCCTACCAGATGATTGACATTTAGAGTTATGTAATGCATTATTTCAAGGAATATAAACATACTCTTCTTGACCTACCAAAAATATTCTATATTTTAAAGTATTTTTTATGTCTTGGCAATTATTTATGAATAAAATACTATCCGAGTCATTTGATCATGCTTGCCTGAACATTTTGGCTGTGTTGCATAAAGCTGTGATTTTGTTTTCTTGAATCAATAGAAAGAGTTTATGGAAAATTATTAGATTTAGAGCTTTCTTTGCTTTATTAGTTTTAAAAGTTGATCTCTAAATGCAGGGACTGATTCTGCAGCTTATCCTTTGGCTAGAGGGCCTAGTTTAAATGTAATATTGTTTTCACTGTTTTGTGAAGTTCAAATGAATTTAATATAATTACATGAATGAAAAATGTTTTTTTTAAAGTCAGGTAAGATGGAGACGACACTGATGGACATAAATAAGAAAGTAAAGCCAGTCTAGTGGGATGTTGGGAGGAGAGAAGGCCGGGCAAAGGGCAGACTTGATGGTTTGGGCTTGTAACCCTTTGAAAGCTGCTTGCGGTTCTAATTTTCTTTGTACTTCTGAAAGCTGAAAGTTACAGTCAATCCATCTTTTTTTGCTTAAGATGACTAGTTAACTCTCTGTCTGGGCTGACAGTCAGCTGCTTACTGAAAATGTAAGCAGCTGACTTATGAGTGGTACTGACTGACTCATCTGATTATTGGCAGGGGAAGAAAAAAAAAGAACTTCCAAAGATATCAAAATTATTATCGTGTTCTTTAAGGGGGCAAATACAATAGCGGTTTCCTGTTGTTACATTTGGCAGGTGGCAGGGATATGACTCTAGATAAGCTGACTCAAGCACAAATGTAAATACAATGTTGACGACTGAGACAAGAAACAGGAAGGCTGAATCACAGTAGAACTTTATGGGCTCATTCTTTGTGTTATTTCGGGTCCCTGGTTGGCCTTAATTGACCAGCTGAGACCCGACCAGGAGGTTTTAGTCCCGTCCTGTACTGGAACATTACAGTCTCTATAGAGCAAAAAAAAAAAAAAAATTCAAGTTGGTTTATATTTTATTCCAATACTTTCAGCTGATATGTGACCTTTTGCAGCAGTGCAGATGAAAGGAGTGTTTTGTCTCACTGTGCTGAGCTGCTATATTTGAGTGTGTTTGTGTGTTCGAATCCTGTCAGAAGCTCACTGGACAAGTTTCAATAAAACACTGTCCCATTTAGCCAGCCGCTCAGAGTCCCCTCTCCTGAGCTTACAGTGGTGCACACACGCCGTCGTCACAATCTCTCAGTCTGCTGAAGCTTGTTAGTACGGGTGCAGCAGGAGAGGCCAGATGAAGCCAGCCCACTCACCAGGTGCACATTACAGCCTGTCTGCCCTGTCGTTGCCTTCTCATCTCAGTTTGAGCCACTTTCTGATAAAGACTGTACTAAACTTACCAACTTCTGACAGCTTGCTTCCTGTCTCTAATCACTTTGGCTCAGTTTCTGTGTTCTTCGTTCCTTTTGAATGTTTGATAGTAAAGTGAATCTGCAGAGAAGAAAGATTCCTCTCCTCTTTATGTGATAACTTGTGATGTCTCAGGAGCAGCTGCAGCTGTTATTAATTTATTGAACATCACCTGTTATTTATATTCATATGTGGCTGATGTCCACTCCAGAAAACGGAAAACTTCATTTTTGATGTTGTGTTTTGTGGGCAGAACCATTCCTTCTCCTCAAATGTTGTGACCATTGAGATCCAAGGAGTTCAGCTGTAGCCTCGCCTTATCAGATTAAAGCTTCAGCAGCAATTACTGGAACATTTCAAAGCTTAGAAAGGTCCAGGTGTTGCGAAGGTCCATTTGGGTCTACCAATTGTACCACTTTATTCAAAACTTTGATAATGAGAAACTTTTTTATAAGCTGTCAGTTCATATTAAATGAAATAGTAGCAGAGATGATTTCTAAATACTGACAGACTTCAGCTCAGTATTCTGTTTCATTTTAATGTTTTTTTTAACCAATAACTTAACTAGTGCTTTGATTTTCTGTGCATGTATGGATTACTAGTGTTGTTTCAGACACCTGGTGTGATTTTTATGTCAGTGGGTTCATTAGAAAAATTGAAACTGAGGAAAACATTGACCTGACCATACAGGTACAGCAGCAGCAGGATAGAGGGGAGAACGAAGGAGCTAATCGGGAGAACAGACAAGATGCAGGGAGGTCGGCGAAGTAAACAACAGATGGCTTAAGCACCTTCCTGCTATTTGCAGCAGCGGACGATGCGCCGGCCCAACACCGGCCTCCTGAGAAGTTACTATGCAACCATGACCGTTATGACACGGGATCAAAGTTCAAGTGCTTCGTTGATGGTGGTTTAACATGCCAAATTGTCAGCCACATGCCAGGCCAGACCCAACCAGACCTGACCAGGCCAAACCGAGGCTCGTGTAAAAACACATCGTAAGTTTTGACGTTTGGCAACTGATGAGTCCAGAGTCTTACATGCAGCTTCCTCTCCTTACCTACCTGTCAGCTGGGCTGACACACACACAAAGAGGCAGCTGTCTGTTTTGTGTGCGTGTGTGGGGGGGTGGATGTGCGTGTGCCTGTCCTCTCACACTTAGTGGTGAGCGGAGTAGTGGCAGACATTAGTCATGACGGCTGCCAGCTGCAATAACTTTATTTATGGTGGAAAAATGAGAGAGAAAGAATGACGAAAATGAAAGCAGCAGAGATGAAAGGCGTTTGTTTGCACTTTGGCTGACTTTCTAAGGACCACTTTTAGTTTTAGTTTTGACATGTTTGTTTGAGTTCTTTGACTATCTGGACCGGGTTTTTCATTTCATGTTGAAGCTGTTCTCCGTAAGCGGTTTGTCAAAGGTGGCACATTATTATATTCAACCAACCACATACATTGAGTGATTGGAGATGCATTAAAAAGAACATATTCATTTTGTAATATGCCATTGCTTATGTTACTGATTGTTTAATTATCTATTGTTAAGAACATGGGCTCCTGTTTATTTACCTACCTTGTAGGAGGTTTCTAAAAAAACCAACAGTTTCTTTCATATTTATTGGCACTAAACACTGTAATTTTTGCAAGTATTAAAAGCTGATATTAAATGATTATCCAGCTTGGCTATCTGTTCAGGTAGCTAGCCTGCTGCCAACGTTTTTACAGTCAGAGGGAAATATTTCCAAACAGCCAAATTTATCTTTCTTGTAAGCAAGAGAAAAGTAAAAGGCTTGTGTCTAACTGGATTTATTCAGTGGAATGGGATTTGCATTTGTCTAAGTCACTCTTAAAAATGGGTAAAACAAGAGAATATGCCCTTCATGTAAGTGAAGTGAGTGAAGCACAGAGTTATCGTCATAACGGCTACAGGAAAACTTACTCTTTGAAAATTATTTCAAAAGTTAAACACAATTAAAAACTCTAAAGGTAAGGACCCAGCATATTTTTGCCAGCACAAACAAAAAGGAGGACGGGTAGAGAGGTGAAGAAACATTTTAAAATCTCACGACTAGAGACTGACAGCATTTTTTTTGAAAATTATTTTCTAGAATGAGTTAAAAGCCAGAAAATTTATTTACAGCATTGTGGAGGACACAATTTCTTTGTTCACTCAAAACAAAAGTCACACATAAATGAGAAATGAATTGCTCATATCTAGGTGTCAGACAGGCTGGTAAGGGCTTAAGTTTCAGTTTTACAACCACAGATACGTTAGAACAAAAAGATTTTCAAAAAATTACGTCTTTGCTGTTTTGCAAGTTAATGATATGTGGTAAACACCACCACCAGACACACACACACACACACACACACACTTTTTTTCCTGCAAAGAGGAAGCTTCAGCTGCCATTCCTGGAAGAGATCTCTGCACCAGTTTAACCACACAGAGCTGCGTGTGGGTGGGTGTGAGATCATCTTTGTTCTGCCTTCAAGTGCTAAAATTAATCGTTGAAGACCAATTATATGTTGACTGAAATGATAGATCTCGGACTATCTGAGAAAAACCTAATATCCTTAATTCTGGCACCTCATCCCATGAATAAAAAGAGATGTTGCATAAACCATCTTTTGTCACTTAGTGTAATGATTTTTAATGTGAAATGAGGAAGAAGAATTTGAGGTCTGCAGAACTGATACTTTGTTAAAAATTGACCTAAAACTTTTAACACCCACAGATGAAACTCAAACATTGAACTGAAAATAACTCAAAGATGGAATTCATTCTTAAAATAAACTACAAAACTGTGGTTTTTTTCCTCAGAAATATTTCATATTTCGTACAGGAACTTCAAGTTAATCAGCTGGTTACAACATATTATGGCGGCACTCTGCGCAGATTAGGATTAGCGTCTAGATGACTTTTTCACCCGTGTTACACACAAAGGATTGGAGATGAATTATTACGCAGTGCTTTTGT
This sequence comes from Micropoecilia bifurca, assembly GCA_903067075.1. NCBI lineage: Eukaryota > Metazoa > Chordata > Actinopteri > Cyprinodontiformes > Poeciliidae > Micropoecilia > Micropoecilia bifurca. The sequence goes on along the minus strand of CAEGAF010031705.1, from coordinate 24,166 downwards.
TTTCCTTCTGTTGTTTTTTTTGCTGGCTCAGGCAGCGCTCATTAAAATTAGATTAGCTAAAAGTGAGTTTGCCAGCTTCAGATGTGGCCAACGTTGCACAACTGGGTAGTTTTCACGGAGCAAAAACGAATCCAACATTATTGGTATGTAGGTTTGGAAATCATAGGATAAGAAGTACTGTTTGAATTTGTAGTTGTTCATGTGTATATATATATAATCATTTTATTAAATTCTCCTTTTCACTTGTGTTCTTGCTCGTAGCTTATGTTTAGAAATATAAAGTGCTTATATAAAAGTGTGAAAGAAAAGTTGAAAAGTGATGATGTTGCTTTTCTTACACCCAATTCTCGAATCAGTATCCAGACGAGACAAAAGTGATGATGGCAAAGTTTCCAGCTCCTGTTTGAGTTCAGAAAGTGAAGATTTATCCAGTGAGGAGAAATGAGGATCTGAGAGCAGTAAAAAAACCCCTCTTTTTTTCCATGTCTGAAAGCTAAAGCTAAGTATAAAGCTAAAGCTAAACAAAGTGAAAGGGGTTATTAATTATTTTAATCAGTGGACATCAGCAGACTTTTGGAATGATAGAAAACAGAAAACCTTCTGGAAATAATAAAGAAGTGCTCTAAGATTAAATATTTTCTTATCTGATCAACTTTGTGCAAACAATTATTACTGGCTGTTGACTGCCTGCTCAGGCGATATTTCCCATGATTCCTCGGCATGTGTAGCAAAAGTGCCTTGTTGTCTTGCACTGGTGTCTTTATGTGGTCTCCATTTAACATATTCCCTAAAAGCACAAATATTTTTTTCTCAAGAAATCAGGCTGTGCCCAACGTACATCATCCCTACTTGTTGCACACTTCCTGTTTTCAAGAAACGTTTTCCTACAATTTCTTTTATTTGTTGTAAGTTTGTTGTAAGTGCTTTTAAATCTACTCATTTGCTTTAGATCTATGGCTGTAAAACAGGAGATGTGTTTCTTGGATTAGTCTTGCATGACTGTACTTTGCTAAAAGTAGATTTATTAATGATTTCTTTTTGTCTTTTTTTCTTATAATTTTCTGACAGGACCAGATGCAGCTCACGATGAAGACATTTGTGGCATGAAACCAGATCTGCCACTCATTTCCTCCTCCTTCATTTCCTTCCATCACCCTTCACTTAGTAACTCTAACTTCAGCACCGCCGCATTGATGAGGTAACGTCAAGCTCCCGCTCAGCAGCACCTACCTGCACATATACCACATTGCCTTCCTCCCCTTCTCCTCCCGCCAACCCTTTCGTCACAGCCATGGGTCAGAAGATTTCAGGCAGCATTAAATCGGTGGAAGGTCGCGGGGAAAGTGGCGGCTCCCCGTCGTACCGTCCCACGGCTCATCGCCGCCAACACCTGGAGTTGAGGGGTCCAGATTTCTCCAAGCCACCCAGGCTGGACCTCCTGTTGGACATGCCGTGCGCTGGACTGGAGACGCAGCGCCATCACGCGTGGAACCCAGACGACCGCTCCCTCAACATCTTCATCAAAGAGGAAGACAAGCTGACGTTTCACCGACACCCAGTCGCTCAAAGCACGGACTGCATCAGAGGACGAGTCGGATACACAAGGGGTCTTCACGTGTGGAAGATCCACTGGCCTTCGCGGCAGCGAGGCACCCACGCTGTGGTGGGTGTGGCGACCTCGGAAGCTCCTCTACACTCTGTTGGGTACACGGCGTTAGTGGGTTCGGACTGTGAGTCCTGGGGCTGGGATCTGGGACGAAACAGACTCTACCACGACAGTAAGAACCGGTCCCACAGTTCGCTGCCTTCGTACCCTTGTTTCCTAGAGCCAGACGAGTCGTTCACGCTCCCGGACTCTCTCCTCGTGATTCTGGACATGGATGAAGGGACGCTTAGCTTTATGGTGGATGGACAGTATCTAGGAGTTGCATTTCGAGGTCTGAAAGGAAGGAAGCTGTATCCCATCGTGAGTGCCGTATGGGGACATTGTGAAATAACCATGAAGTATGTCAACGGCTTGGATCGTAAGTAATCACATTTATCTCCTCTCATGACACTACATGAATACTTTCAGAAAGAAAATTTACATTTTATGAAACTTAAGGGACATTGCTAATACTGTTGCATTTAAAAAGATTTTAGGATGAATTATACTTGATTTAAAAGAAGTAACTACAACTAAACTAAACTTACTTAACATTACCACCTTCCTAAAATTATGGGCTAAGTCTTTTTTTTCCCCACAAATGATCTTTGCCGTAAGATGAATTAGGCAAAAAAAAAAAAAAAATTTTTCTTAAGAATGATGACTCTTAGCAAAAAATTACTTGGGCCATTATTTTAGGAAGGTGACAATATGTTGATACTGGAAAAGGAAACTCAGTGATTGTGACATGCTCTTGTGCGTCAGAGATTGTGGTGAGGTTATTAATTGCGTGTGAAACTCTGGGGTTGGGTACTCTACATGCTTGATTTAGCAGCAGACAGCCTAAAAGTTAATTTTAGTCCAATGGTAGAACTAAAATTCACTTGTTCTGCAAAACGGGCTTAATTCACACAATTAACTTTCAGTTGTATTCAGTAGTATTTAATTTGTTTGAAAGCTTATATAAAGATATGATTTATGGTTTATTCCAGGAGTTTAGTTATATTTTTATGTTAAAAATGCCCATAAATGGACATTTGTAGACACTTGTGGACTGTGCATTAATTAGGATTTGAACTTTAGTTCTTTTTTAAAATGGTCCATTAAATGGAGCTTCTGGGTAGTTTTTTCAAATACAATACCTTGGAAGAACACTCATGGTTTTAAAACTATTTGGAAAATAAAATCTGAAAAGTTCTACATTTTTATTTAGCCTTCCTAAAAGGTCGTTTCTGTGCTCTGACTCTGTCAATCTCATCCATATACTGAAATGTATGTCCATTCTTTTGTGTATGGACATAAAGTCTTTCTAAGATTTATCAGTGTGACTTAGCATGTGAGTTTAACTAGGTCATTCTAACACACACAAATAATATTTGATCTAAATCAATATAATGTACCTGTGGCTGATTACTGGCGTATGGTTGGCACCCAGGTTTTCCTTGCATTTAGCTCTACCCAATCAGGTCTGGTTCATAGTAGGACAAAACATGATATATCAAATTTCTTAAAAAGCAATTAGTCCTGACAACATGTAATTAGTTGCCCATATCTGAGCTTTCAAAAAGGCTTTGTTTTTAAAAAACGATGTATCTTAGCTGTTTCAATGGTCATCAAGAGGAGATTACTCTAGAACATTTGCTGTTTGTGGAAATATTGCTGCTGATGTTTTTTTTTTCACAACTCAGATGTCGATATATGTTTTTCTCATGAGACTTTCCCTCTCTGTCTTCATGTTCGTGTTCTGAGAGAAGAGCCAAGCTCTTTCTCGTATCACAGTCTAAACAGCGATGTTTTTCAAAAGCCTGGTTAGACGCACATCCTGGATAAATACAGATGGACCTGCACCTGCTATGATGGGAGAGTGTGTGTCATGAAAACAAGCCCAAGATCTGGTTGTCTCTGATTTTGCAGAACCCCATGGATCTTGTTTGATATCAAAACAGTGTTTTTTTTTATTACTCATCACAGAGCAAAAAGGAAACCCATTCTTCGTTGTAGTTTGTTATGTCTGGTTTCTCTTTTTCCAGTCATCTCGAGTTTCTCTCTGAAAATGTCCTCAGAGGACCACTGCTCTCCAAGGACTCCATGACACCAACAACATGTTCTTATGCTCTGAAAAAGAGGTCACAAGTCTCATCACAGCTATAAATTGGATGTTTTTGCCTCTTAAATTGGAGCCGACAAACTAAAATGTGAATCAAAACAAGAGAAAACCTTAGACCGTAGAGATAACTTAAAGTACATAGTTGAAATGCTTGGAGAGCGCATCATCACATCTAGTTTTCCATTTAAGGAGCCACCTGCAGGATTTCATAGTGACTCTGTGTCATGGGCCATCAGGGAGAATATGAGAAATATCAAGTCTTTTCAAAGCTCTCGCTTCAACGAGCATATGGGCTTCATGCTGTGAAATGAGGTCTGGTTGAAAATATGCAAAGTTTAATGCAGGTCGGTTCATCTTGATATGCAAGGAGAGATTTCAAAAGGAGAGAAGACCAAAAGCATAGGAGTGTTACTCATGTATTTGTGGCTAAAGTGAATGAGAAAGGTGCAGTCGCTCATAACAGCACATCACAGTTAAACTGCAAATGTTGGAACTGGGTTCTTTCTACCAAGTGCTTTGCAAATATATATATTTACATTTATTCACATATTGTCATATTACAGCTGTAATCTTCAGTGTGTTTTGGTGAGAGTTGAGGTAATGGACCAACACAGAGTGGTGCAAAAGCCTGGAGTGGAACAATATCAATGATTATTTTTATTTTCTTTATTTTTTTAAAGAAAAGCAGCTAAAAAAAATCTACTGTGCATTTCCTTTGAGCTCCCATGATTGCATACTTTGTGGACACTCAGGTTGAGTAAAGTAATTGAACTGGATTGGTTTTAGTGGTATTAAAGTTAAAATGGCTCAGCATAAAGTCACTTCACGTGGCAGGTTTTCAAAACATGTTGAATTTTTTTCCACCTCACAATTAGGAAATAAATGTATTTATTTAGCACATAAACACCAAATTAAACAGGTTAACGTCTGTCTTCGGTTCGCATGAAACTGTATCTTCCGTATAGGAAATTTGCAAACATGTTATGCAAATCATGAGATGGAAAACAAACAGATGAGATGGCATGTGTTCGTCTGGACAGATGGAGGCAAAAGCTATGCTGAACAAGGACTGAGTAAAGTAAAATCTCCTTGGATCTTCAGCTCCAAAATAATAATTTAGCGTTCTCTTTCTTCATTCTGAGAGCGAGCTTTGGGAGGGGGATGTTTTATTTATTCTTTACCGGGACAACATTCAAGTCTCTCATCACCTTTCCTTTCAGAGAACTGCATTACAGTAATTGCCCGCCTCCCTCGTGTTGTCCCGATCTCACGGCTTGCATTACTTTTTGTTTAAACGAAAGCCTGCGCTCCAAAGCCTGCGCTCGGCGTTGCGAGTGTTTTTAGGAGGCAAATAAACAAACAGCAAAGCTTCTGAAACTGCACTTCAGGGATCAGCGCAAACTCTGAACACAGCAGAGTTCAGAAGCACAAATGACAGTTTTCCTCATTAAAGCTGAAGAGCAGATTATTTACCACATATACTGTATATATATATATATATATATATATATTTATACTACTTTTTTTAAATGTCAGGGTGGAAATAAGTAGACATAAGCTCTCTTTATTAATGCAGGACCCAACAGGGTAAGTTTACAGTTGGTGTGTTCAGTCATTATGATTGAATCAGCCTGTCTGCCTTGTTGATGACTCAAATAGTGAGAATGAAGTCATAACTGCTGTCTGCTTTCGGAGAACATCAATGTTTGTCAAGGCCAGCCATGAGCAGACGTTGCATCACATTCTGCAGTTTATCTCATGATTATTGCCACTCCTGATGAGTTTTAGAGTTGCGATCTCAATGAAGGTATCTGCGGATGTGTGTGTGTGTGCGTGTGTGTGTGTATGCGTATGCGCTCCTGAAGCAGCTGCCTCAGTCCTTCGCTGATGTCCTCATCCAGCACGCCTTCCTGCGAGGAGAGAGTTTGCGGAGTGTTGCTGCTGAAGGGGAAATAACATGACTGTGGGGTATTAACAAAAGATTTACCGACGCGCCGGCTGCTTATGACACAGTTTGTTTTTCTCATCACTCTGGCTCAGGCCCCCGTTGCACCATTATTATCATTTTGCTCCACCTCGGATCATTTCTCCCATTCCTGCAGACGTGAAGACAAGGAGAGCCTTTCAGGCCTGAGTTTGGATTTCTAAGTCCTTTTAAAGCTTAAGAGGCAGAGAGGTTAGTTTAATGTGCACTAATGCAGGGAGACGTAGAGAGGAGTTGCATTGAAATTAGCCGTAAATTGGATTTAAATTATTCATGCTTTGCGTAATCCAACTTCAAGGCATTTCTCTTGCTTCGTATTTGCAGGGAAGTAATTTCAGCTGCCCAGACGGACTATTTTCCTTAATTGATGATGTTTTACCTCTTTTGTGAGTTAATTTGACGGCTTCCATCAAATTAATGTGTAAACATTTCTTTCATGCAAGTCTGTCTTTTTCCCCCCTCTTGTCTTGTGTACATACTTTTAACAATTACAAGTGTTTGATTTGCTTCATTAGGAACCGTCTTTGTTGGAACACGTTGTGGAAAACTTGCATACACAGAGGGACTGAAACTGCCTTTCCTGTTAGTAGCTATGAAATGTTGCAAACCTTCTCACTCAGCTGGAGTAATGTGATTTTCTCGTAGAATCCCTTTTCAGCCTTAGACACCGGCATGACCACATGACAGGAGTAGTCATCGTTGCCTCACAGACTGTTGGGGAAGCAGAGGAAATGGTGTGGAGCAGAGAAGTTGGGTCATAAAAGCAAAGAGGACAGACAAGAGGGAGAGAAAAACTGACCTAATCAGCTCCAAGATAGGCGATAAGTAAAAAGATAATGGCTATGAAATGGCAAGAAAGATTAGAAGGAGGCAGAATTTAAAAGCGATTTGCTGCTGTGTGTGATTATTATGTGGAGTAAGACAAGTGTTACCGACACTTGTCGGTAACACTTTGGAAAAGTATTTTCCAAAGTGTGAAAATACTTTGGACAAAGTATTTTCACACTTTGTCCAAATATTGCCACGAAATACAATGCATTTGATGAGCATTTAACATGACGAATCAATACAAAGCAGCATATAGCTGTGAAAAAGAAAAAGTCATGATTTCTGTTAGTTCAAGCCTAAACATCTTAAATATTTTGGTGTGTGTTTATCTCTTGCTTTAAGGCCATTTTAAAGCTAAACATAAAATATGCAGCTTTATACAGACGTGGTTTTCTGTCCGTCTTCTGTATTCATTCCATTCATATTATTTAGTCTGTCATTACTAGGGAGGTTTTGGATGTTTACCCACTCTCTGAGCAATACCACTGATAGTCATAGGGGGGCACTGTGGTGCAGTATAGCTCACGTACAGTCAGGGAAATGAGCAAAAAAAAGATGATGACGTACGTGGCAAAATTTCTTCATCTACACTCTACTGAGTGTTTATTGATCCATTAGTTCAGTTCCCATTTTTGCCGTTTTCCTCTGGAATCGGAGGCTTTCTCAAAACCGGCCACTTCCTGCTTTGTAAACACATTGAAATATGTGGGCAGGGAATGTTTGACAACTTTTGAAATGGGTGGTCTTATTTACATGTGTAAAGGCTGCTTAAAGTGGATCTTCACTCTGATATCCCTCAGCAAAATAACTCCACTACGCATCACTGTGAACACACCATCCTCATGGTAGCACATTGTGGTGGCAGTGTCATGGTGTGGGTACACTTCTCACCAGGAAATCTGAAATGTTCAGAGGAAAATCCTGAAAACGCTTGCAGGCAGCAGACGGCTTGAGACTGCAGGACAACAACCCCAAAGATACATTTCTAATGAAATCAGTAGAAAAACTTTAATGTTCTGATGCTCTCTGTCCAATACATTTTGCACTTTGTTGATTATATGTAGCTTGGTTAATTTGTTGTCATTTGTGCCCGTCAAGCTAAGCTCCTCACAAAGTTGGCGAAACAGAGAGACGGAGACGGAAAAGATGATTAAGAATTATTCTGAAAACTGCTGGAAAACTGGATCCTTTAACACCAGCTCATTTCCTCGGGTTTGGTCTCTGTTCTTGGATTTCGTTCTTTTCCACAGAAGGGAGGCTCATCAGTACCTGAGTCATAAATAGTCCAGTGAGGAGCAGCGACTCAGCTTTCTCGTGGCAGCCCGACATCGAGCTCGCACTGAGAGTTTTACAACAACTGCTGGCTTTGCGATATGTGGGTCAGTGGGTTAGCGCTTTAGATTAACTTCGCTGCTAGCCTCAGGCATAATGGCTGCACTTGGCCGTTAATGCTTCTCTGATTTGTGTCCTTCTGCCTTTTGCTGTCAAGTGTCTGTGCTTATTTCTCTTAGGGTGTTATTTTGGTTTTCTTCTTCTCTTTGAAGTGTTGGTTCCTGAGAACATGTGGGCCCTGCAGACTCTCACTATTAGTCATCCATTGCCCAGATGCACACTGTTGGTGCGGAAATCTGACAAAAGCGTAACACTGGTAATACACTGGGATCTTGGGTCGGTCTGAGCTGCAAGTGGACATGTTCTAGCAGCAGCAGAGGCAAATGTGTCATACTCTTGTGTAAAGAAGGCTTCATTTCAACATTGTCTGATAGATGATACAGAACGGATGGCAGGTGATTTACTTGATAACTATTCATAGATTGGGTCCAAATAACTCTCTGAATCGTCTGATTTGTGTTTGATTGATGGATGAATGGATTCCCTTAGTTTCTTCATGAGTGGAAATAATTTAAAACAACTTGATTTGATTTAGCTATGAACAAGGAAGTTGTGTAGCTGCCGTCTTTCAGCCGACTGACACATTCCCATGTTTCATACAGTTGGAAAAAACCCCTGTCCCTTCGCCACACTCTCTGATCTTTTAAAAAGAGTTTAAAACTCATAACTAGCATGATGGAGAATTGAAGCAATTTTGAAGCTGCCACATTTTGAAACCTTTGGTTTGCCTTGATACCAGAAACTGCCTGGCTGCTGGGACTGAAAGGAGTTGAGGAGCTTTCGCAGATATAGCATTAATTAAGTAATTTTTTTTGTTGTAATTTTTTTTGTTGTTGTTGCTCTTTAGTAGTTTATTTTTCCTTTGGAGCTCAGAGAGTCCTTCATTAATTTTTAAGCCTCTCTGAAGACTAGATTTACTGTCGCACTCCAGAAATGTGCTGCTGTCACTGTGATTGGTGTGAACATTTAGGCTATTTTTCTCGGATCACCCCCCCTCCCTGCCCCCCCTTTTTGTTTTTGCTGCTTCGGTGTTTTTCCTCTCCATCCTCGTTGACCTCATCGCAGTAATGGGACCTTATTGATCCCAGCACCTCCAGGCTGAATCATGTACACCTGCTTTCCCTAATGAGAACTGTAACTGGCGCTTGACTTTCATGTTGATTAACCTAATGCAGGATAACCGTCAGTAGAAACAAACAACATTAAATTAACGCCGGGTGACGTACTCCATTTTTACTCCGTTGTATTGTTGTTCACAGATGGAGCTGTCGCTATGGCACTCCGGCTGTAAATGCATTGTAAATATCCTCCAAGTTATTAAAAGCTGCGCTGCGAAAACATCACAACAACGCAGCTGAAAGGAGAACGGTTTCCTCTTCTCCGCTAATGAGCAGGCAGCATTTATCTGAGCTTAAGGGACCAGGCTGGGAAACGGACTTTGGACTCATATCAGCCAATTCTTTGTAGACACGCGTCATTCCTCAGTTCACTTCATTAGAAATAGATGCTTGGAGTGTAACTCTAGGTAAATAATCAACATATAGAGTCTGTGACTTTAACTCTATGTTAAAGGTGAAAAATCTTTGAGACACACCAAGAGTTAGTGGTTTCATCAATCATTGCCTTCTATTTTTCTATTAAGTTAAACATCTTATTACAGGTTTTATAGTTATACTTTGTGACAGAGGGGGTTTTGGTATGCACATATGTTTTTTTACTCATCACCTCACTAGATTAGATTAACTGTATTTGAGTAGTATGTGCTGTTGTGATCTTGCATTAGACTTTCTAGGAGTTCATATGAAGCCCAACACATGGTGTTTGCTTCACGATTGTTTGCTTTACATAAGGTTCAAATGCAACCAGTCAAACAAATACTTTTACTACACTGAATCCCACTTAGTGTTAATAATAATCAAATAATTATTGACATTAGCATAATTGCTCATAACCTGGACTAGAGAAAAAGATCTCGAATGAAGACGGATAAACATCAGGGATGAATGGAAGGAAGCGCCAGATGGTGAGAAAGGAAAAATCTTAGAAAAAACTAGACCAAATAATTGGGAGCTCACTGTTGAAAAGATGGATTTAAAATGCTAAAATGCTGATTGGTGTTGATTGTTCAGCTTTAATTACTTACCTGAGGGAGCTGACCGGCTAGCATTCCCTTAATACACCCACCAGTGGTTGTTTGTACCTTCTGTTTAAAAGCATTGTTTCTGTGTGAAGCCAATTTAATCGCAATCAACATCCAGTATTCATTCATTAACAGCAATTAAAATCAGGGCATTTTGGATCCCTGCCGCCTCGTCATCAGCGATGCGGCCCAGCAACCGGCCCTGTGGATCCACAGAAACGCATGCATCCAGGAAAAACTGCCAGAGCTGAAATCTGTTTTGAAAGCTCAGCAGTTGCTTGTTGCTTACCCATAAATTCCACGTTTAACGCTGTCGCACACAAATCTATGAATGTGAGCCCTGCTTCCCCCAGGTACAGGTGGCCTTTTTATAGCTGTTTGTCAGCCTCAAAATGAAGCAACAAATAAAAAAAAATAAATGTAGAAATAGCAGACTTTACACTTCAGTGTTTGGGGACCACTTCATCAGAACAACATCGTTTCCAGTTTTTAAATCTGCCACCGGCACTCTCGCACGTAAGCCCACATGTCTTATTATCATGGTTATCTAATCAGTCTGCGGCCTTGTAATGAATGAGGAGGGGTAATGAATGAGAGCAAGATAATCCTCACCAATCTTCTCCTGCTTCACTCTTTGTGCAGTCAGCTTTAGGCTCAGCCTCTAATCAGCACCACAGTTTGGCCTCCTGACATCACCAGCGCACCGACTAGCTTTGTGTTGCAGCATGATGTGTTTATGTATCAAGGTCCCTCAGCCTTCTTTCCTTTTTACTCCTTCTCACCAGGTTCATGTAGTTAACTAGTTGTCATTTAATTCACTCTGGTACTTTTTGTAGACAAGCTGAATTTCCTGTTTACTTTCTTTTAACATTTATTAAAGAAGACCAGATAGAATGAGGCTATTTTATTGGGACAGGGATCCTCTTCATAGAAATATGAAACAGCAATGTAACTTTTTTTGTTTTTGTTTTACACAACTAAAAAGTACACCATGAACATTTTAAATTAAATTGTGAAAGCTTATTGAGATTTCCATATTTACATACTTCCATTTTTATATTTTCTGTGTCGTTATTACACGCCAATTATTTAACAGGAGTGGAACGTGTGAACACAAACGTCTGCCATGACAGCATGTGTGCATTAGCGCATTACTTCATGTAACATGCTTCAGTCAGTCAATCAGCATCCTGTCACAAACAGGCTGCTTTGTAAGACTGCAGATGCGACACACAGCAAAAGTCCACCTTAATTCCTGTTATGTATGCATTATTTACAGCTAAGAAAGTGGTGGAATCACCATTATCAGCTATCATCATTTGCTTCTGGGAAAACGGGCAGTTTTTATTGTTCAGTTTTTACAGTGAAAATGTTATCACACTTTCTCTCTCTAATAAACAAACATAAAGTATAACTAGTTAAAAGGAAGAGCTAATGATTGGAAAATAAATAACTTCATCAAATGGTCTCTATCTCTCCCCCCCTCTCTGTCTGTCTCTCTCTTTTTTCCTGGAAAGTTAATTAGTTCACATGTAAAATTTTGATTTCTCAGTATCTGACTGGAGACTGAGGGAAAGAACATTTTTAAAAAGTCTTTTAAAATGCCACCTTTGGTCACTGCCATGAAGGCCCTCATGTGGTCTGGTGTCAGACTGTGGTGTCTGTGGCGTTTGGACCTCAACAGGTCCGGTTCTCCTGCTCTTTTCTCCACTTCCGTTAAAGAGGAATAGCTGGATTCACAGCTGTAGGACCTAGAAGGTCACCCTCAGATTGACTGGTAGTGATTGGCTCTCCTCTACACCGACTTCAAATGGTGATGGTCCCCTCCTTCAAGCTTCTGAATTGAATTTCATTTGAGTCGAAAGACTACCTTGCTGTAAGATTCAAGATTTTGGTGAGTAGAAATAATGTAACTGTATGTTAAACAAGTGAATGAAACTTATTTGCTGAATATTTTGGTGGATGTTGTCTTTGGATCTCCCTACCCACTCTGTTTCTGTACTACACTGAGCCAGCTCTCAGAAGCATGTTGGAATCAGACATTGTTTTTGCCACGTCTGTGTCTGATAGTTGACAGGAAAAATCTACCGGCTTCCAAACTTGTTTACATTTCAGGGAGACAACATTTCAAACCAGATAATAAACATATCATCCAGGATATTCATGTCTTCACCTCCACTGGGAATATTCTCAGCCAAGTAATGCAGATTTAAGCTTAGCAAAACCCCCCCAAATATAATTACTTTAAAAACCATTCAAATTTAAGTAAATTTTAGTCTATCGCAATAGCACAGGCCCACAGAGTTTGCAATGAAATGACTGGAACGCTACTCATGCATTTATAAAGCAGAGTTCTGCTGGAAGAAATAAACGCGTTCTTATTGAACATTACTTAAACTTGCTTTTAACCCAGGCAAAGTACAAGACACGGCGTCAAAGTTGAACATAAGTGTGGGAGGTTTTAGCAGAATCCAAAAGCTTTATTTGCAACAGAAGGAAAAGAGGAAGCAGAGATGTTATTTTTGCAAAATGCTTCTTGTTACTGTTGCAGCTAAATAAAGTCAAATGGATGAAACTGAAACATTATGTAATAGTGACTTTGAGGATGGACTCCATTTCAAACCCTTTCTACATTGTTGCGTTTTCCTTCTTTTTCATGGTGCTTTTTTTTTTCTTGGAACACATTTGTGTCTTTTTTGTGACTGTTTATTTTCTTGGCCAGCCTGTGAGCTCTGCACCAACAAGCTGCAACATTTGATTAAAAACATCCTCAGTTTTTTCCCTCTTTATGTAGGGAAATAGCATAGAGAGACAAGGATATTTGCTGGACTTTGAATGCCTCACCTGTTAGCAGTGTGATTATCAGCTTTTTTCCTCAGCCGGTGTGTAGGTGGAGTTTCTTCAGCAGAAAACTCTGTTTCCTTTTTTTAAGACAGGAGGAGTGTTTTGGAAAGTGGTCTCCAAAGCAGATTTGGCACAAACCCTATGTTACAGAAAAATTAAACATAAAATTGATCTTCAAAAAGTGTATAATTACTATTTTTCACACAATATAATATGACTTTAATTTTTTGGGGGGTTTCAAGTCAACAAGATTGTTTTGAGCCTTTGTTTTTCAAAATGTTTGATTCTGTATTTTGTTGCATTTATGTGTAATACAGGATGCCCTCTCCCACACAGAAAAACTGGAAGGAGCACAAATCATAAAAATACAGTGAATCCTTTCTGTGAGAGTATTATTTTACCATCTGGCGCCAACGCTATCCTGTCATTTTCTGATCTCAGGATCTGCTGTGGAAATCATCTCCGACCATCTTCTTTGTTTTCCCTCGATTTGTTCTCCACCAGTGCCAAGGAGACGTTTTGTGATCGGTCATTTGCATTATTTGAAAAATAAATAAATAAAAATACCAATCTGAGTGTGTGCATTTAAAAATAATAGTTTGGTAAAACTGTGTAGCTGATCACCTTTTGTCAAAGCCGCAAGGAAAGCAGAGTATGGGAGCTGGAGATGCATTCTCTAAATGCACACACACTCTTCTTCTGCTGGCCAGCCTTTCTCTTTTCTCTAGTAGCAGCCGTTCATCACTTAATCTCTACCTCAGTATTTGATTTTTCCGGCCTTGCCGTTCCCCTTTCCCTTCATGGGCTTTGTGGAAAGCAACTCGCTCTGTTGGCCAGGACCTCCGCAGTCTGGTCCAAACCAACGCTGCTGCCTTTTCAGGCTTTAGTCTGATTCTGGATTTATCTTCACTACAGTGTCTACCGGACATTTTTCTTGTTTGTGCAACCTTTGGTGTAGCCCAGCAAAAAACCAACGTCGTGCTGTGGGCATGTTGTTTACAAAGTTAGTGTGTACCTACTTCCTTCCCCGCTGATGTCATTCTGCTTTTATGTGTTCGTGGGCACTCAACTTTTCTGAAGAATTGATTTTTGATGAAAACTTTATCAGTGAGCTTTAATCCCGTCACTCTGTGTGTGTGTGTGTGTGTGTGTGTGTGTGTGTGTGTGTGTGTGTGTGTGTGTGTGTGTGTGTGTGTGTGTGTGAGAGAGAGAGAGAGAGAGATTGATGGATGTAATAAACCAAGGACATCTATCGAGGTGTGCACTGGAGCAAAAAGGGTAGAGGATGTGATCATGCAGTGATTCACTGTAGTGAGACTGGGAAGTTACGCTTGCAGGTCGTTTCACCTCAGCAGCTTTGGGTTGAAGATTGTACGATTTGTTTATGAGTCTTAGGGTTGGTAAAGGTGAATCAGTCCGAGAAGATTGTGTGTATGTATGTATAAACAAAGGTGAAGCATATTTGACCTGATACTTGCTGCACATTGGGATGACGAGTGCTTACCCCAAGCTGCAGTTTTAATGTCCAAAAGAGCTGCTGAGAACCATGGAGGATGTTATATGTAGCCTCCTGTTAAACTGTTTTTGGTAACAGTCTATTAGGAGCTCACTGTTTGAATGGAAACTCCATTTCCCTATTAAATACTTTCCCTTTTGCTTCTTCGCATTACTCGAGTGTCACTTTACTTTAATGGAAATGGACTCTCAGCATGTAATGGTCTTGTTAAAACCCAAGACAGGCGGCTGCTGTCATTTTGTGGCCCTTGTATATGCCTGTGCGACAGCTGTAATGCTTGTGTGTGAAACATAAAACAGCTCTGTGTCTCACAAGAGCTGTTATGGAATGTCAAAAGTGACAAAATTCAATGTGTCAATAAATAATGATTCCAGATGACGCATTTATTAATAATGATAATCAAAAAAGTAACAGTGAAATGAATTTATTGTATTATATGTTTGAATCACATATAATTATTAAGTACTTTTATTTTTTGCAGTTAGCAGTATAGAAGCAATTAATAATCAATTTGATTGGTCTCCAGTTGTGTTCTGGTTAATCAATCAAATGTTTGATTGATTACTCAAATTGCTTAATCCCCTGAGAAATTAAGACATTAGGAAAGTTTTGTAGTGAACTGCTGCAGAGACAATTTGAAATAATTCATTATTGCTGAGATACATATAAAAAACTTTTAAGACATTATGAATTTAAATTTATCTCAGTTGTTTATTGTATAATTTTATAGAAATAAATTTTAATTGAATTCAGTTTTCAGTCTTAGTTATATTTAGCAGTCTGCAGACCTTACAACTGCAAAAACCTTGTGAATAATGTAAAAAAATACAAACTAGTGAAACTAGTGAATTAAACAAAATTGTTTTCATTCTTCAGACCTGTGCACATACATCACTAAAAAAACAACAACAAAATAAACAACAAAACATCACAGACATTGACTGTAGTGGTTTCATGTGTGCCTCCTCCCATCAGACAGACTTATGCATGCATGTGTTCGCAGTTAAACTCTACAGTGGGAAGAGTTTAACTGTCTGCTTGGAGCATCTGTTACCTAGTTTTGTTCCATTTAAATTCTGTCAACATCATTTTGTCTGGAAATGGAACGCTCCTCAGACTATCAGCGTTGCAGCTGCTCTCCATGTCTAATTAAACCAGGCTGTCGGAGCAAAGTAAAATATGTCTCCTCTCTTGTGTCTCTGGAATTTCAACTTGCATTTCTCGTTAAAAACTACAAAAACATGGTGACTTTTAACCTTCCAGCTTCTTAGCATTTCTTACGGTCACTCCCGAGTCTGAAAAGGAGTGATTCCTGTGTGAGGGGTGAAGAGATTTTGTTCTGATTATGCGAGTTTGAAGCAGCCTCCTCTGATCCTGGCGGACGTCCTGGGCTCAGGGTGGTTACAACATGACTGACCTTGTGTTGCATCTTGACAGCGAGCCAGAGACCAGGATTAGCAGTTTTCTTTTCATTCGAGGAGACACAGCGAGAGTCTGAAGGCAAATGACTACACAGCTTTTACACAGTGAACCAAACAGCCTCAGTTGATAAAAACCTGCGTTATATTTACAATTTAAATATTTGGAAGTAGAGCGGGTGAGCATAATGTCGACAGCTGTTTTGTTTTCTCTGAAAATGTAAAAGAAAAAAAATGACTTTTTTTTATTATTGCCCATAACTAGCCCTACTGTGTGTTTTTGTTTCTGTTGCATAAATGTGTCAATTCAGTGACCTTGGAAAAATGTTCTGCAAGAGCGTCCAGTTCAGAGTGATGCCAGACAAGCTTAGTGGGGTACAAGACTGCACTTTAACTAGTCCAAATCAAAACCTTCACTTCTTCTGATGAGTGATTTTTGGATCATCATATGTGCTTGGATTTAAGATAACCATGCTGGTAACTGGACCTAAGCACAGGATATCACATATATATGTTGTCATCACATTATTAGTGAGTTCAATACTCATATTGAAAATAACTGATCAATACCTTTTGGTCAAAATATTCCTGGTGTTATGAACTTGCTTTTGACATGCTGATGGAATATGAATCCAGTTGGACTGTCTTAGTGCAGCAGAGGCTCACACTGCACATACAGGACATTGCCAAAAAGGTCAAAGTTAGCAAAATCTAGGAAGAACAGGTGACAGAGAGGAAGGATGAAAATAGGCTTATATTACAACTGATATCATTGCAATATTCTCCGATGTCGCAAGATTTTCTAATGTCTCCCAGCTATTCAGGTATTCAGGATTTTCTGATAGCGAGCAGAATTAACGAGGCAGACTAAACCAGAGCAATGTGATTAATCACATTTGAACTCATAGTATAACAATGGGGTAATTATATGTTCCCACAAGGCAAAGTTGGTTTGGATTTTTCTATAAATTAATGAAATCATCATTTGAAGCCTGTTGCGTGTACTTAGGTTATCTTTCTCTCATACTAAACTTTTTTTTTTTAAATCTCTGAAACATTTCTGTGTGACAAAAGATCTCAAGGGGCGAATCCTCAAAATGCTGCTCGTCTGCATGCGTTCAGCAGTGAAGTGTGTTTCCTAAAGCTGCTTTTGGTAGATGATGTCAGGAAGTGACAGCAGGGGTCCCTGTTGAACGGGAGTAAAACTCTTTCAGGCGGCCTCTGAAGCTCTATTTTAGGAATCTCGGTTGTTCTCTTGTTTGTTGCTGCTGGTTTACCGCTAAAGAGCTCTGGGATGCAGCGACAGGCTTTTGTTGTCTGGCTTCAGAAGTCAAAGGTGGGGTCAGAAGCATTTTATATCACATTCTCACAATCTAAACCTGAAATAGTCACTTCGTCTTCATCAGAAATACACCATTAGGCGAGTGTTTAGGATGAACTCTTTACTCATTTTAACTTTGCTCCTGTCTCTTTGTTCTCTCACTCTCCACCTCTATTGCAGATCTTTTGTTTTGCCCTTTCTGACCTGCAGCATGTTTCCCACCTGTCCTCTTTGCCCCTAAGCCTCCAGAGCTCTGCTGTAACACCCTGTTCTCTGTCTTCCTCTGTCTTTATCTTCAGCTGCACATGCTCCTTCTTTATCCTCAGTCTCTGTCTTCAGGCTTCAGCCTCCAGCCTCTATTTGTGTCCTGGCTCCACTTGTTTGTATCTGTAGTGTTCAGTTGTTGTTTTTTTTTTTTACCCTTTCCGATTCCCACATATGTGTGCGCCTCCAGCCCCTTCCAGCTGCTATTCTCTGCATCTCCATTCCTTCTTCAGCCTTTGTACATGTGAAAGGAGAGGAACCATCGCTTCACTCCCTTGCAGCATGTTCTCCTCACTCTACAGCTCTCTCGCCTGCTTCATGCTGTTACTTTCATCCGACTCCATTTCTCTGCGTTTCAAACGTTATATTAAGACAGGACTCTCGGCAGCTGGACTCTCGGCAGCTGTTTCCTTTTCCTTGGTTGACCTCCAACGCCTGAGCCTCTCCTAGACCCCTAATGCTGTCCAGCAGCGAAGGCATCAACAACTGCATCAGCTCTGCCTCTTCTGATGTCAGAAACTCTCCTCTGGACCTCCACACAACACGTCGGACCCCGGTGCACCGGAATGGGACCCTGGAATGGGAAGCCCTCATTATTAGGAATGAAATGTGTGAACATAGCCTTCAGTGTTTTCAGGTGTGCTCCTCGTTGATTCATCAATTATAGAAGTTGTGAAGGGCGAAGAAGTAACGACTGTGATGCCTGAGAGGAAGGAGTGACTCACATCTGCCCTGAGGAATTCACATCTTTTACTTTGCATGACTCATCCACCTCATTTTGTGGAGATTTACTCCAGACTTCTGGCATATCTTTAATCTTCTGCTCACAAAATGTAATCACATTTGTCCTACATGACACTGTAAGTTGTCATTGACAACAAAATGCGAGCCCACTGCCAACATCAGTATCATCAGGTTAGGCAGGTGGTCATATTATTGTGCCTGATGGTGTTAAGTAGAGAACAATATGTGTCATCAATCTGACTCTAGTGTATCCAGGTACACTAGAGTCAGTACACTAGAGTCACTAGACACCATCGACTCTAGTCTGAGGTTTCTAAAGTGTGACAATATTCCCAATTCTTGCATGTTGAGGTTGAAGGCTCCAAACGATAACACAGCCTTCCTGTTACCCACCAAAAGTGTAGCTCTCTCTCACTGTCTCGCAGCCAGAATAACAAGATTTGCCTCATGTGTTTAGGTGTTTTGTCAGGTAGACTCAATCAGTTATCCCACACAGCCCTGTCTAACGCGTCTCATCCTGCCATCAAGTATAAGCTTGTTGCATTCTGTGACAAGCTCTGACTTAGTTGGATGTAGAGATGAACATTAGTCATTATGATACACCACTAAAGGCTGCGTTTTCTCTGAAGTGTAAAACTGCTGATATCATCCTGAAACAGCTTTGTGTACCTGTGATATTTGTTTTGGTGCTTTAGTGTCTGTGGAAAAAGCTACAAGCACACAAACGCTCCATTTTGTCTCTCAGTCTGAGGACTTTGTTGTGAATTTTAGTAGCTGACCAACTCTAACCTTGACCATAGGATATTCCTAACCCTAGCCCAAAAAAAAGTTTAATTCACATCGTACATCTAAACCTAACTAGTAGAGCTCAGTACAATTGGAAAAAATCCCAGAGGATCAGGAAAATGTCCTTACTCATGTATAAATACAGACACACACACAAAGCCTGACCCGACACATAAAGCTGCTGACGGATCAGCTGGCTTGTTATCTCAGTCTGTCTGTCAGGTTGGTGGCAGGGGCTCGTCTGCTGCACGTGAGAAAGCTTATGTCTGTGTCCGCGCACGTGTTTGCGGGGGGACGTTGTCCAGTCTTCTTTCTAAAAGACCTTCTATACCAGAGCCACAGCTGTCTTTTTGTGGTTTCTCTCGCGTGACTTTAGCAACATTATTTTCCTTCTGGTCTTTCGTGTTTTCCCTTTATCCGTTCTGTCTTTACCGACTCTTTGTTCATTGACTTGGAGAGAAGAAAAAAAACACTTTTGCATACACATACAGGATATGCTAAAACTAGACTTTTCTGGTTTTTGCTCACATTTTGGAGTTCTTCTGGAAGTGAAGAAACAAAAAGTCTCCTGAAGGGAAGTTTTCCTACAAATCACATAAGAAATAACAATTCCTGTTTTGATTTGTGTTTCAGCAGATTCCTCCTGAAGTCGCCATTTTTCTAGATACGTTTTTCCCTTTCTCCCAGTGGAGTAAAGGACATTAGTACTCTCTCTGTTATGTACCTTTCCTTTAACTCCTTCCACCTCTCTGCTCCCTTGACCTCTTCACATCGCTCTCCTCTTCATCGTCTCAGCCGTTTGCTGCTCCTCAGTGGCCCGTCCTCCTCCCCCGCCACCGTTATTTTTCCACCACTCCTTTACATCTTACCTCCTCCTGTTTCTCTTATCTCCTTTCCTCTCATCCCAGAGGAGACGACGCACATTGGATTTACAGTAATTCTGCACGGTAAAGAGAGAACAGAGCTTTAAAAAGAAACGCTGCCATGCATTGTACTACCGCCATCGCTCGTCTCTATAGTAGCCAGATATGCCCACAGTGCCCACCTCTCTGTGTGACACCAATGTGGATGCAAACACATTAGTCATATTTTTTTTTTAAATGATTCAAGTGCTACCGTTAGTTTCGTTGAAATGTTTCGAATGTGTAGTTTCAACATGAGTGAAGAGTGCTTCTTTTAAATCTGTGTGAGACGGTCTTTGTTTGCATCCATCAGACCTCCCTTCATGTGGCTGCATCCTTCTTTAAGTACAAAAGGATTTTCTGAGAAATCCTCCATTACTTTATCAGTTCCGCACAGCGGCTTCCTGAATGGTAACTGCGCTAAACATTTGGTGGTGCTGTATAATGAAGAAGACGCAGGGCCAGTTCTGAACAAGGCGGACTGTGTGGACAGAGATGAGTTTCTAGTGCGCCTGAAAAAGAGAGAACTGTGCTCAAAAGAGTAAAGACACACCATCGACTAATCCTTGCCTTGGCTCAGATGGGTTTTTTTTTCCAAGTGAGGTTTAAATATCTTTTTCTGCCTTTCTCATTGATGTATGAAGAGTAACTGCTGCGTCTTTTTCATGATTTCCCGGGATACGCGTCAAACGGAGGCAGAGAGATGTTTAAATCTGTATTTCAGAAAGCTTTGATGTTGACACACACTGAAGAAAGTCCCCTCTAACACCATTTACATCTGACTTTTAACTTTAGGGGAAAGAGGAAATTATTATTCCCTGCCAAGTTTCAAGTCTGCAGTACTTCTGGGTGTTTATAATCTCAACTTCCACTAATTAAAGTGTTAAATTAAGCATCAGTGCTTGTTCCCTCCCGAAGTTTGAAATAAACGACTAAACATCCAAATAACTTTGGAGATGCGCTGATTAGAGATTTAGTCTTAGTACCACTTTAAGGGCTATAATCAACGGTGTTCAAAGTATTATGTTTAATCCTTCATGCTCTGAGTTCTCATTGTCACTGCAAAAAAGTATTTACTCTTTTAAAATACAGAAAAAAATATTCAATCAAATTAAAAATACTTTACCCATCCTTGAGGAAAATGAAAATAGCTCACCATCTGAGCAGCAGAGACAATACTCCACAGGGACATGTCCTGGATGACACCATCAGATGTTGACGATCACTGCTAATCCGTCTCATTTGCTTTTGCTGCTCCTCTTTAAATGTCTGTAATGACTTTCACACTTTTGAAACTCTGAACTGTGATCTGATTGCACCAATCAAACAAAAATAGGATCAATTGAGCTGAAAATTGTCCATTTCCAGGCAACAAAAGATAAAAACTAACAGCTTTGCCAAGTGACTTTTCATATCTTTTTCAACATTGCTGTCACAATTACTCCAACTTGGCATACATCTTTATATGATTGCTGTTGGATACATTTTTATATCAACTAAATCACGTTACTATAAGATTGATGTATTTTCATTACGTTTTCAGGTTCCTTCTTGAGATGTAGCGCGTGTGTGTGTGTGTGTGTGTGTGTGTGTGTGTGTGTGTGTGTGTGTGTGTGTGTGTGTGTGTGTGTGTGTGTGTGTTCCTGTTTTGATTTCCTGTGTTTGTGAGCTTGCATTTGTTTGTGCTCTTTGAATCTGCGTTGCTAGCTGTCATCAGGTTTGCAAGGCAGACTTGTGGATTTCCTTTTGTGCAAATATTTGTCTCTGCATGTTTCCTGTTAACTGGAAAACACTGCGATGGGTCAGTGGACTGACATCGGGTTAACAGGTGTGATGCTGTTTAGACTATTGAGCTGTTGCTAGCTGTAACCTTTTCTACATGCACAAGCTTATAAGCAGACAAAGGTTGGTACCTAACTTGGCACAACATAAGAAAACCTTAAAACAGCAGTTTTCTCCCCCATTTTAAAATAATATTGACTTTAATTAAAGGATTAAGGGATTATACAGCCCTGTTAATTCTTCAACCTCTCAGGCTTAGAAAGCACTTTCATAGCTAACAGGATAATGCCTACATTGTCATCAAGCTAAACAGAGATGTGTCCTTTTTTTCCCCCCTTTATTGCCATTTAGAGATTAAGGAGGTGTTTTTTTCTCAACTTGGATGCATTTGTTAAATAAAAAATATACCAGGTGATTAATGCTCGAGATTTTTAGAGTTAAAAAAGAAGAACTTTAAAAAGCAGCAGCGAGGATTTGTTGATGATGGAGTCCCTACCAGATTTGTTTATGTAGCACTAAAAACCCCCACAAGGACAGAAAATGAAAGTTTAGAGTTACAGATGAAATGAAGAGGAAGCAAAAGGAGAGAGGAAGGCTTGAAAGTAAAGAAGAAGAAAAAGATCATTTTCCTCTAAGATATCAGATGCGATTTCATATCGCATTTCTTTGGCTGGTGCAGAATGAGAGATCACACAGCTCGGTTAAAGCTTGTCCTCCAAAGCTGAGATCAGTTTACCTCTAACTACATTTTCCTCAGCTGAGTTTCTGCAGCTTGCTCACAAACACCGACTCCCGTTTCTGAAGATTTTCCTTCCCTTTTCTTTCTTTTTTAAAAAATTTCGTTTTCTGTCCCGACGCTTTGACGTCTCCATCGGTCTACTCAGACGCTTCCCTTCCACGACTTTCCCGTTCTGTTTGTTCCCGCTCCAAATTTTAGATGCAGCCGACTGAGAGAAACCAGCATCTTGTGCCACCTTGACGCTGACGTTTTCTAATTCTCTCCATTGTTTCGACTGACAGGCCTCTTGTTGGGACCATGTTTCCCATTAATCAGCCAGCAGCAGCTCCTGGTGGTCTGCAAGCACTCTTTTAAACCCAGACTCATTCGCATGGACTTTGCAGGCGTTTCTTTCAGAAATTCAAATTTGAGGCTAATTCCAACATGAAATTGTAACATCTTGTTCTTATTTACAACAGTGATATTTTACTTTATTTTGTTCTATTTGGTTTGCAGGATTATGTTTTCAGTGCGAATGATTACTAATGATGCGTCACTTATGAATGTTGTTGGATCTTTCTAAAACTGAGCTGTGATGCATGTAACGGACTCTATTAAAAAACTGAGGGCTGTTTTAATAGATTTGAATAAATCTGGATCTCCCACAACTCATCTCTATTAAAGTTTATAGTTTGAACTGCAGTCATATTCATAACTCAGCACAAACAGAAAGTTGTCAAATAGCTTACGATGGCAAGTTAGAGTCATAGCTTACCTTTTCTAATTTCCCTGTTGGTCGAGTTAAATGGAAAATAACATTTTATCCCTTCATACCTTGTTGGCGTAGCCGTCTTGAGTAGAGATATATATCCTCCACTGACGCCGACTCATTTATATTCTTGACGAAAGAGTGAGAGTGATGAAATGTGAAGCAGCAAACATTACAGTGGCATCACTGTTTTTGCAGCTTTTTCTGTTTATTCAGGAACGTCTGCAGCACTGGTGATGGAAAACATGCATTCAAGATCAAAATTATTAATACCCCTCACAATTTTAACCTTGAAACAGTAATTTCATTTATTTCTTTGGACTACCATCCAATGTTAATGTCTTGGAGTGGCTCAGTCAGAAAGCAGACTTGAGCTAAACATTAGGGTGATGGCAGGGAGGCATTCCAATCTGTAGATTTTTTTAATGTATTTATTTTTTTCTACTGATGCTCCTTTTCAAATAATTTATTACCTTTTGCAAGATGTCTGCCCCATTTCCTCTTGGTTGGCAATAATTCAACTATCTGACCAGGGAATAAACATCTGTGACCTTATTCAGAAAGTTGGATTTGACGTGCTGGACAGCGTGATAAAAGGTTTCAACTTTCAGGGAAGTTAGATTTGACTTTGTGATTTTGATTACATATTTTGGGCAGTAAATAAATCCTGCTGCAGGATTCATTAATGCTCCTGGCCCTAACAAATTCATAGAAGTAGTATGTAAAATAGTAAGTTGTAATACTTCAAAAAGTCTAAATGAACTGTTTCATGATTTTTGTTTCATTCCAGTCAGGTTTTATTTAAGGATCTACGATCACCTACACACAGCATTATTTAAATATAACTACTTAGACACTCTAGGTTCAACTTTAACTATAATAAAACTTCACAGAGTTTTCTTCACAAATGTAGCAGAGGTAATTAGATCCAGTCAGCGGTACAGCAGAGAAGTCAGTGATCCTTTTCTTTTGTGTTCAGATTCACAAGTAAGAGGCAGCTACAGTA
>CAEGAF010031704.1:0-34957 GCA_903067075.1 Micropoecilia bifurca | reverse complement strand
CAGAGACAGGACTCACAGGGAACAGGACTACACAGAAAACTCAAAAATAAACACAGAAAAACACAGATCCTGACAGTCCCAGAAGCTTATAGTCAGAAGTTTCGACAACAAAAGAAAACTGCTGCTTTTGAACCATTCATTTTTGATGGCTTAATCTCAATTCCTCTTATTTAAAACCAGTATGCATCCTGAGAGACACTGGAGGTTCCCAGTCAATCATTCTCTCAACTGTTTTACCTTTCTCAACTGAAAATGCATGTGGTTACAACTCTGTTCTGAGGGGGATAGAGATGGGTTACGCTCCAAGACCAGTCCACAGAGTTTATATAAAATAAAAACTTGTCACAGGAGTGTTCCCTGTTGCTGTCTGCCCAGATTGCCCAGTTATAGACAACCCCTTAAATCAGACAACCCCAGACTCTTTAGACCCTGGGCTGCACCCAACCTGTGTGGTCACGCGTGCACAGGCATGGAAAGATTCTGATATTTCCATTTCTGATTATATTTTGATGTCTCCATTTTCCAGTAGGGGTGCTGCACAAACCAAAAGTAACAGCATGACGTTACTTCCAGATTTGGTGGTGCTGGAGAAGCCTAGTCTACTCTGGGAGAAAGCGTTCATCTCCCTGACCAGACAACGTTTGTCATCTGCTCATCTGATAAAATATTACAAAGATGTTTCAAGAATGTGGAAAGTGCTGAAGAAGCCAATAAAGAGAAACACGCTTACATTGTGGAACAGGGGGTTTTAATGCATCAATGGTCTTTATCAGGTGCAGGAAGCTCAGACTGGGGCAAAGTTAAACAGATTGTTATACTAACTACATATAGACAGAAGGTTCTGTCTCTGGCTCCTGAGAGCCAGTGGTCCGATTACCTAGGTGTTACCAAGACATACCAACTTCTGGTAAAGCACTTTTTCTGGCCTGGTGTGAAACGTGACGTTTCAAAGCTCTGTCGCAGTTGTCATGTGTGCCAAATTGCTGGTAAACAAAATCAGGTAATACCCCCTGCTCCATTGTTCTCTATTCCGGTGATAGACCAACCATTTGACCATGTCATAGTAGACTGTATTGGACCTTTATCCAGAACAAAGTGTGGAAATCAATATTTGCTCACAATTATGCGTGCTGCAACACAATTCCCTGAAGTCATCCCTTTGAGTAAGGTTACAGCCAGATCTGTGGTTAAAGCTCTGACAAAGTTCTTTTCTGTTTGGTTTACCGAAAACTCTACAAGCAAATCAAGGAACAAATTTTCAGTCAAAGCTGTTCAAACAGGTAACTAAAACTTTAAACATTAAGCATGTTGTTTCATCTGCTTACCACCCAGAGCCCCATGGTGATTTGGAATGATTGCATCTGACCTTAAAGTCAATGCTACACAAGTAACAACCTTTTACAGTCTGGAAACTGAAAAAAGTTGGGATGAGGGGGTTCCATTTGTATTGTTTGCTGCTAGAGAGGCTGTTCAAGAATCCCTTGGTTTCAGTCCAGCAGAACTAGTATTTGGTCACACACCCCGTGGCTGTTTAAGAGCTTTAAAAGAAACTTTCTTGGTTCCTGCAGAAGATTCTAAGAAAACTGTGACCAACTATGTGAAAGCCTTTCATGAGCGCCTGTGTCAAGCTAATGTTCTAGCTCAAAAGCATCCAGCTGAGGCAAAGAAAAATGAACCATCACTATGATAAAACGTCTGTCAAAAGAGTTTTCCAAGTAGGAAATCAGGTTGTTGCACTTGTGTGCCAAATTTGATGGCCCTTATGAAATCCTAGAGAAATTATTATGAGAATGATTATGCCATCAGTACCTCTAATCGGTGGTGCAAGACTTGTGTTTGCCATGTGAACATGCTTAAGTTGCACCACTCATGACCTGCACCAGAACCTAATGGTGTGTGTGCTCCATTTGCAGTCACAACTCAACTAAAAGTAGATGAGCTAAACAATGCTAATGGCTTATGAATTAATTGTTCTAGTCCTTGGCTTACAAAGTCAGAGATGCTAAAATCTCTGCAGAGCAAGCATGGCCACTTATCCCCTGAACATCAAAAGGATATAATGGTCCTAATTAATGAGTATACAAGCTTATTTAATGATGTATCAACACATACAACAGTGCTAGAACATGACATAGACATTCAAAATGTCAATCAAAGCCAATCAAACGGCATCCTTATCGTGCTAATCCCACAAAACGTTCTCTTATGAAACAGGAAACTGAATACCTGCTGGAACATGGTTTAACCAAACCTAGTCAAAGTCCCTGGAGCTCACCTTGTTTGTTAGAAACCAAGTTCACCATGCTTTATTACTCACTGACTTTCGTAGGGTAAATTCTGTCACTGTACCTGATGCCTATCCTCTCCCCAGGTTGAAGAACAATATTGGAGATGCAAAATACGTCACAGTTGAATCTTCTTAAGGGCTATTTGCAAGTCCCCTTGACTGAAAGGGCTTCCAACACTTCAGGTTTTGTTACCCCATATAACCTTTTGCAGTACACTGTTATAGTGTTTGGTATGTGTAATGCTCCAGCTACTTTTCAGAGGCTGATAAATACATTACTGCATGGCATCTCCAACTATAGTGCTTATTTAGATGATCTGGTGGTGTATGCTGAAACCTGGCAGGAACATTTGCGAACACTATAACAAGTGTTTCACAGTTTGGACCAAGCTTCCTTTACCCTTTTTCCAAATTCACATTTTGCAAAGTGTGAATTTGGCAAGACCACTGTGACATATTTAGGCAGAGAGGTGGGACAAGGCCAAGTCCGTCCCCTCAATGCTAAAGTTGTGGCAATTAATGATTATCCCACACCCAAAACACGACGTGAGCGGCATAAATTTCTGGGCATTGTTGGCTATTACGGGAACTTTTGCAGAATCTTCACCTCTGTAGTTTAACCGTTAAACCAGTCTACTCAGCCCAAAGACTGACTTTGATATGGCAGAAGGCTTTTGAAAATGCTAAGTTTCTTGTTTGCCAAACACCAGCACTAGCTGCACCTTATCTGACCTAATCTTTGCAAAACAATTAAGTTGTTGACTATCAAAGTGTTTGTGTTGGTCCTAGTAATCGATGGCAGGTTCAGCTCACCCAGAGGCTGGACAAAAAACAGTGTGGCAAGTGTCTGAAACATTTCAGATCGAAGACAAGATAGCACTTGTAGAGAAGTGCTTGTAGATGAAGATTTTAAGGTTACTATGATTATTAACTAAATCAGTTCATAACAGTATTATGATTCTTGTGTGACACACATGCTCATGAGAATGTCTTCTGGAGCTACTTCTCAGGCTTTGGTATTGCAATAAAGTTATGAAATTGTTTTTTCATACACACTAAACAGTTTGGCGTCACAAACAGGATCCGGCGACTTGGTGAAGTCGAGGGCGACGAGATATCCGATGCATTGACCAGTCAGAGGAGTTTGTCTTCAGTCCACCTCCAGACTGAATGAGGGGAGTCCGAAGTCTCGTCCCTGCGACTGCCGACCGACCGGATTCATAAGAACCATAATAACTTGCATTATCGGGTGATAACTGTTGCTGTTTTAATTCTTTTTGTCTCTCCTAAAGAAAGAAAGTAGCTATCTAAAAAACAGAGAGTGGGTGTTTTAACTCTTTTTTCACCTCCAAGAGAGAAGGTAAAGAAAGTAAGTATTTAAAGGATAGTGGGGTGGTTTTAAGCATTTCTACACCTTCAAGGAAAGAAAGCCAGTGGAGAGACGTCTCACTGAAAAAAATGGTTTCCAGAACCTCAAAGAAAAGTTCATAGTGGTCCGATCCTGACCCTGGTATGGCAAAAATATCTGGGAGCAAGTGTAGCATGTATGAAAATCTGGGAACAGAATAATGTCTTTCCTAATGGGAACCTCAGGTGTTGATCAATTTAAATAGGTGCAAACACAGCTTGATGAGAAATGAAAAGAAACAAAGGGTATAAAAAAATCAAGAAGAAATTATTAGAGGATTAAGAAAAGCATGACAAATGTCTGAATGTGTGGATGAAAAGTTTTTCATTTCTTCACACACACTCACGCAACGCATCACTGAACCAATTCTGACCACTGAAAATGATCACTAGTCACATTTATGAGATAATGAAATAGAAACTATATGTTTGATTGCCTGGTGAATTTTTTTTTTTACAGAGGAAGTTTTAATTGTGTCACAATTAAATTGATAAATTATCTGTTGTTCTTTTTATAGCAACCCTTTGTTTAGGAATATATACTGCTACTCCTGTTTTACCATTTTCCTCTTTAGATGCATCTGTATATATTTGTGTCATACTTTCATACATTATTTCTAAATACTGCTGAATAATTTTATACAAACCAAAACATGGCTGTTCTAATTTTTGGTTTCTAAATTTACTATTGGCATTTCAAATATCCATGGAGCAATTTTAGATTTACTTAAATTTTATGGCATGCTATATTATTTATTCACAAATGATTTGCATAAATATTTCCATCCCATCCAAAACTCCTTATACACCCTGGGGGCTTTCAGAGAACAGCAGGGGGCGCTGGCAGATGGCATTATGTATTTACAAAAGGGGGATGCTGTGATTCCTTTGGGGTAGCGTTTGCTCAAAGGTAAACTTTACAACTTAAATGCACTTTACCAATTTAGACTTTGGGCTACTTGCTAAATCCTGCAACTGTATCAATGGTAGCTATTTGTCAGGACTTTGGGTTTGTTTTTCATCATATTTTTGCATTATGTTTTAGTTTAACCCTTCTTGGTCATTTTAATTGTGTTATTTTGATGTAATTTGTTTTGGCTAGATTGTTCTTATCTTTGCTTTTTTCAAAAATATTTCTAGCTATTTCAGTTATTCTGAGAAGTTTGAGATAAGGCATTTATTTGACCATTATTGACTATTCTATTCTAACTTAGCTAAAATCAATAAAGAAAGCTATACATTAACCAGAAGAAGATGGTCCTCAAGGGATTGAGGATGTCCTATGCTTTTGCATTGTAATTGCTTATAAATTAGCTGCTTGTCTGACGTTTGTTGTGTAGCACAATTGAACCTTTATAAAACTGCTGAAATACCTCTTGTTTTAAAAATGAAAAGTAGTGACATAAAAGTAGGACTTTTGATCATCTAAACGCAACAATCCTGTCAACCAAAAAACACAAAAAACAGGCTGCTGGTGAGAAAAGACTTTGACTACTTGTTAAATCTTTTGTAAGCTCCTCCGACTTAATCAGCAGATTAAAACAAAGCCAGGTAGGATTTGCAGACAGCTGCTTAATGGCTTGCATTTTTACCATCAGAGGAATTGCTCTGACCCTCCTCGGGTTCCTGGCTTTTTGCAGAGGGGAAGGAGGCAGATCGGAGTGAGTGTCAG
The DNA here is from genome assembly GCA_903067075.1 of Micropoecilia bifurca. Lineage (NCBI taxonomy): Eukaryota > Metazoa > Chordata > Actinopteri > Cyprinodontiformes > Poeciliidae > Micropoecilia > Micropoecilia bifurca. Next base: position 29,591 of record CAEGAF010031704.1, on the reverse strand, counting down.
AAACAGGTTTGCTGTATCGATCTATGTTAAGAATGACCTGAAGACAGGTCACCTGGGAAACGCTTTCATCTCGCTTTCTGTCTCCTGTATCGCTGCATCCGAATCCAGTTCTTCTGTTTTCTCTGCTGATCTTTAGAGCTGATCAGATAAAACTCAAAGGTGCTTCCACATTTAAAAATACTGAAACCACAAAAGTAGTTGTTTATGATATATAAAAAAAGTATCCTTCTATAATTGGAGGTTTGGCTTTCTAGTAATTTGGTGGTATTCTTTGTTCATGTGGGCTATTCTTCTGTTAGCAAAAGGAGGTTTTCTCTCTCTGTTCTTTGATTAATTTGTCTCCCTCCCTCATTTTCCTCTCCTTGTACTTTCCTACAGCTGTTCAACATCCCTCTGGTGAAACTCACCTGGTTCCCATGTCAATGATTATCTCTTTAGTATTTAATCTCCATGGTTTCTTCTGTTTGGTTCTTGATTATCATTTGATATTTGGGTCCCTTTGTAAGTAGGTTTCTTGTTTCTTTTTATTTTTCATTAAAAGCCTTCCAATAAACATCCTGCTCCCAAATTTCTGTTGCACGTTGGTCCTTCTCCAACCACTTAACCATGCATTAGAATGGCCCTGTCAAAGTTCAGGCCTGAATTCAATTGGGAAGACATAAACATTGATGTGCGCAGTAATTCTTCATCCATTTTGACTGAGATTGAGATATTTTGCGAAGAAGGCAAAAAAATAAAAAAATCTATTTCATCAAAGGCATTCCCCCCAGTTTTAACCAAAATATGGCTCACCAAAAATATTGACTCTGATGGGCTCAAAACAAATGCAGATCATATTTTAGACATTTTGCTATCATGTAAAATAAATGAATACAAATATTTTTTTCCACTTCATAATAATAAGCTTCCTTCTGTTGGTTTATCACATAAAATCCCAATGCTAAAGTGTCTAGCATACTGTAGCTAGACACTGTGAAGCAAAGCGGTGCAGCCAACAAGATGACATAACATTTTTTTAAATAACACATAAGAGAACAAACTTTACAAATGACTAATATGAGAACGACAGATTAAATATATAACTAACTCCTCCCCCCCTGCAAATAATATCTCCACATTCTTCCACTGGCCTCTGTATGTACTTCTAATCATTTAACTCTCTAAACTAGGCCAGCATTTTTGTCTGCAGCTGTTTCATCTTCTGCAGTGAAGGCTAAAATCAAGGCTGCGCGTTTACTGTTTTTATTTATCATTACGAGTCCGCCTCCTCCTCCTGAGGTCACTTCCTGTGCTTCACGTTAAACAAAGCTTTTAAAACTACTTTTTCTATATGGTGACGGCGAGATGTGCATCGTTCTCGCTCCGTGCTGTTTTGTATTCATGGTTTTCTAATGCGCTTTTGTTTATTCCCTCTACGAATCTAGGGGTGGATAAAGCTGAAGTTGACTGTGAACATCAACTGTCTCCATCACACGGGAGGAAACAATCCTCCGAAATCACCGTTCAGACAAATTCTGTTCGGCTTCCAATTCCCCGCTTGCAGAGAGATGGAAGTCTGACAGCGGGTGTGATTGTTGTCTAATCTCTAAAGCCACATTGAGAAGATGGATGGCTGAAGTTTTTTTTTCTTTTGTTTTCAGTCCCTCTTCCTCTATTTTTATCCAATTGTCTGTCTATCTTGATCCTTCTCGGTCAAGCTGTAGCTGCATGAATGCTGAGTCGACATGTCCCTTGAATGTTGCATTAAAGCTGCACTATGTTGCTTTTATAAACGATATCTTGTTCACAAATTTATTAAAATTGAAACGATATATTGATAATATGAGAAACAATTGAGGCCCTCTGCCTCCTTTATGTAGTCGCAATGTAATCTGTAGAAATGTGCCGTTCTTAGTCAGAAACAACCAATCAAAGCCAGGAGGAGGGTCTTAGCATTGTCAATCAAGCCTGTGTACACATTGCTCGGACCCTCCACCTTGCTCTCTGCTACATTACAGCTTGCCCACCACATAATAGCCTGCCATGAATGCTCAGGCTAGTTAGCATAGCCACCAATGACAGCGGATTAGCAGATTTCCTGTTGCAGTAAGTCGTTTCTTTGCCAGTTGCACATTGAGCAGCGCATACATGAGCATGACTGACAGCGATAAGACCTTCCTACTGGTTCTGACTGGTTGATTTTGATCGGGAGTGGTACATTTATGGAGATGGCTATAGTAGCGCTGAGAGAAGGTGGAGTAGCTTGATTTATTGTTTTTCGCAGTCTTATAGTATATTATAACGACACAGACGAGGTTTTAGGAAATATATAAAATACATGTTTTATTTTTTAAATAAAAGTTATGTCCGAAGTACTATGGTCAAAATTACTTGCTTTCAGTTCCAGCCTCCCCTTCACAGACAGACAAACAAGCAGTACCAAGTTTATTGGTAAAAAGAAGAAAATGCAACCTCGTCCATCATGAGGTGAGGATCATTATGAGAAACCTGAGAGATCAGTCCGCCTTTACAAAGGAGGGCCATGTTGGGACAGCAGATCCCTGGTGGTAACATGGCAAGTTATTAAACTGTTGCTGAAAAAGGCTTGTTGCTCCTCTTAAAGTGACTACGAATCATTGAAATCTTTCTGAGGAGGTCTAAGAGAAAGTGATGTGTTAACATGAGACCAAAACCAAATTCTTTCACATTAACTCCAGGTCCTGTTTGGAAGAAAAGCAATGATCCAAAGAACACCATTTCTACAGTACCGCAAAATGCAGCTCATCCTGACTGCTGTAATTCCAATAAATATTTTTCCTTTGATAATTGAGAAGTGTATTGTTGTTAAAATGCCTTATTTTCATAATTAAGTTAAAAACGTAGATCATTTGCTTTACATAACTAGCCTTTTGAGAAATCCCCATTTCAATTCCTCTAAGCAACAGAGATCTTTGCTGAATTAATGTTAATTTAAACCTGAATTTGTGTGAATAATTTTGGCTGAAACACGCTAAAAACAACAAACTAAACCAACTAACAAATTCAAGTCAGTCAATTTTAGGCAGACCAAATCCATCCACACATGATGTCTAATATCTGGTTTATTCGTGTTTCTCTGTCTTTGCAAGAAAAAAAACAAGTGTGAATTTATTCAAGTGTGAAACAATCATTTTTAGATTATCCTGTATACAAATTAAAGTGTCAACACAGTGAGCAGCATTTCCAGCTGCTAATATCCTGACTGGTGCTGGAATCAGCTCCAACACCACTGTGATTGTGGGGGGGTGGAACGAAAAAACCTCTTCACTCCAATCTCTGCAAAGCCTAGAAATGTGAGTCATTCTTTTACATAAAGCCCTGGATGACTCTGTCATCATGGGGCAATTATTTTAGAGAAAAGTTCCAGCGAGTCCCTAATTCTTTCAGCAGCAGCTTCAGCCTCCCGCTGTCACACAGCTGGCGGACTGTCCATGCTTCAGAGGCTCTTTGATTGCAGATCTAAACGGGAGATGGAAATAGGCATGAGATTCTGTAGAAATTATCCCTAATAAGGTCAAACTGAGACACAGCACTCACCAGTAACTCTTCTGCATGGCAATCATTTCCAGAGGTAAGACGTGTCGACTGGTGGTCTGCTGTGGGCCCTCAGAGACAGATTTGTGGGAATATGAACACAGCTTGAGCTCCCACTGGCATGAGTGAACGATCAGCAAAATTGGCGCTCGCTGTTTCCTCATTGTTAGATACACGGGCGTTATTCAACTGTAGGAGAAAAAGCGGAATGACTTGATACAATAATTATTTTTGTCTGAAATATGTCGGCATCAAGCCCACCAACCAAGCCTAGCTGGCTGCCGGCAATCAATCTGTCTTTGAGCTCAGACTGCTTTTATGTTACAAATGGTAAAACTTTGCACACCTCTAAATTTTGGTGTGAATGGTAATTTGGTACAGTATTCATGACACTTTCACATTTCAAGTTTTTCACATTTGTCACGCTATATTTCCAAATCTCCATGGTGACGGACAACCACACAATTATAACTGTGTGAGAGAAAAAATAAGACGTGATTGACCTGGGAAAATCTAATAAAATTCAAACCAATTTTGCTGTGGTTGTACTCTAAAGGGGCAGTATTATATAAGGTTGACTTTTAGGAGCTTTACGTCATCTAATGCTGCAATTCCCTAATTAAAAGCATACCTGGAGTTTTGCCTAGATTCTTTCGTGAATGTTTGAGAAATCTTTTAATCTCTCATGGTAACCGTCCAGCTGTTCAAAACACCTGGGTGGACCTAGCTCCGCCTTCAAAGATGAAGCTCCTCCCGAGAGCTCCAGCTTCCAAACTTACAAGCTCCCACCTCGCAGAGCACTTCTCCCACCCAACTCCCCCACTCTGCTCCTTCAGACCAGCCTCTGCAACTAGCAAACTCCTGGTGGAACTACGTATCAGCTGAGCTCATTATATGAGCACCATGTTGCTCAGTGGTGACAGTGTTTTTAGAGTCATATCTGGTGATATTTTTCCAAATCTAACGTCTGATCTGACCAGATGACCTTTCTGTGTGTGTTGCTTCTTATAGTTTTATTGTAACCACCTGAGCTGTGGGGTGCTGCAGCTCTCCCAGAGTTCCCATGGGCTTCCCCTGAGCGATCTCTTTATGTTTTCCAATTTTGGCTTGAACAGTTGTCCTTCAAGGTTCCAAATGTAGGATATTGTTCATTATCTCCTTCTCCCCACCTTCCTCACTGAGCTGTCTGCTGTGTTCCTTGGTCTTTCTCACACCGTTTTGTTCACTGATTTAGTCAATCAAACTCCGAGGCCTTGACAGAAAAATTATAATCACACAGATTTTAAATTACACTCAGTTTAGATTTTATTCGCTGCCTGTGTGACTTCAGAAGGCAATTTATTTCCAATGGATTTTTGCATCTTGGAGAAAAAAGGCAAAAATAAAAGAAAATTGTATAATTTTCATTCTACTTTCTGATTATGAACTCCTTTTAATGTTCTATGAAACATGTGGTCGTGATAGAAAAAAATAAATAAAAAGTTACAATTACTTGCATGTCATATATGAGGTATTTACCTGGAGACATTATCACTTTTTCTCTCTTAGAGATTAGAAAACCTTAAACTTTTCCATTATTTTTAACTATAAACCTCTGCCCTCAACTGATTTAAACATTCAAAGCCAGACTTACTGTTTTTAACAACATTGGAATATATCCCACCTGTCAGAATATGTAAATTCTTCACTTCCTTTTCTTGAAATATATATATATTTTTACTCTTGCAGATGTTGCCGCATCTCCGGTTCTTTTTATTCAGTTTCCAGAAATGTATTAGCCCACCTCCACTAGTCAGCGCTCCCTGTCAACTGTTTCTCCTTTTTCTGTTTTGTGAGCTATTTTATCTTTGTTATGCCTCACTTCTTTGGTTTCTAATTGTCTTGTCGTCTCTCTTCTCAGTGTGATAATCGTGATGAAAAAGTAAGAAAGAAGGCAAGAAGTTATTGTAGATTGATTTATTCAGCCAATCAACAGACCCCAGGAAAACTCTTGACAGTTGTTTTCCTCTTTCTCTGTCTGATTATTTCCCCCTACCAGAGCCCAGAGCTGCTCAGGAAACCACAATCATATTCATGGTTTCTAGGAGCCACTTTCCTCGATGATGGTGTTTACTGGGTGTACAAACATAGCCAAAGGGCAGCAGAGACAACTCATTAATAGCAACTACTGGGAGCAATGATGGCTGAAAGAAGCAGCTAATTCTTAAGCAATAGAAATGATGAATGTTGTTTTCTTGCAAGGAGTGGCATTCCTGCTGTGAGATACGGGGAGATCTGTTGTAATCTGACATAGAAATGAGAAAGAGAAATTTAGGGTGAAAAGAAATGGGTGACAGTTATCAAATCATGATTTATCTTTCTTAACAAAGCTTGTGTTATTTGGTTCCAGAAAGCTTAACCATGTACACTAGTCTAGAACAATGCAGTGCTGCAGTGGTTCAATCTGTGAAAAGCAAACAAAAAATAGGCCTGAACAAAATCTTTTATTGTGGATTATTTTATGGTTTTATATCAAGTAATGTTACATTTTTTCACAGCAAGACGTTCTGGTGTAAAATATCAACGCTACCGTTACCGTGACAATCAGAAGTTTACATATATCTGGAGGTATTTCTCCTCTTCTATTATTCAGCCACTTTTTGCAGTTCACCAGTGTCACTGGCAGTAAATGATGCTACCACTCCAGTGCTTGTCTACAGAGTTTTCTTAACTTTTACTCCTCCAGACATACTTCTTGTCACAGCTCAATCTTTGTTTTATTTGGCTATAAAACTTTTCTGCAGAGAACAGTTTTTTTTCTATTTCAGCAGCTGCAGTCAGTGTTGACACATTTTGATTGTGGAGCAAGCAGCCCTTAATTCCTAGACACCCTCTCAGAAGAAAGAAGTTTTGTGATCGAGCTAGTGGATTTTCAGGCTTTTATAGTCCCAAAATAAAACCAACACAACTGAAACTTTATGGTTTGTTTTTTAAGGGTCCTAGCGGGCAAACCAACAAACATAAATTAGATGTTACCAGTAAGAAGAGTGGTCATTTATCCCAAAATGTCTTGTTTATAGCAAGAAAGAGCATTTATTTTTTTTCCTAATTATAATTCACTAAATGACATTTGTTGGAATATTATTTTAAATGCCTGTAGTCTGTAATTTTGCACCTGTGCCAAGAGGAGAAAATCTGTGCAAACCTATAACTTGTGCAGACAGTTTTCATCAATATCAATAATGAGTGTATTTAAACTTTTTTGTGAAAATAGTGCATGATTGGTGTGAAACAAAAAATGTTCTGTATTCTGTTTTAATGGTTTTGTTTTCGACAATTGAATGAAATACAGTTTTGGTTTGTTGGTTTTTTTTCTATCATGTCATAATTCAGTATTCAGCTTTAGCCTATTACTTTTTTTAGGGTTTGTTTATTGTTATTTATATATTTATTTATTTTGTTTGTTTCCTGTGTTTGATGTTGACAATTTACCAAAACAAAGTGAATTGATTGATTATGTCCAGTTGTATGGCCAGGTGTTGCAGTATGTGACATAGCATCGATGTGCGCATGCGCATTACCATAAGGTAGAACGGATTTACGGGTAGCACAGATGAACAGAACACCTGTTGAAATTATGACTGAAAAATATGTACAAAGTTACAGGGCTTTAAATCTGGCTAATGTATTAGACTGATACATTTAATTAACTTCTTTAATGACAGTTAATAGTAGGACTATTAATGATTTTTAAAAAAGTATTACTTTGATGTTATTTCGTCCTTCTATTTTTTAACAGGCAACAGTACAGTCGCCTTGTTGACTTCCGAAGGACCCATTATTTCCCCAACATGGCGGCGTCCGTATGGGTGTGCAGTGCCCTCCGCATCACACTCGGAGGTTAATTATGTGTCTATTTTATCTTCTATAACTTTGATATCTCTGTTAGCTCAGTCTGTCGTCATGTGCCAGCTGGTGTGTTTGTCTTATTCTTGTTTGTTGCCTGTGCTAACGCTAAAAAAGCCTTTCCCTGTAGATAACTGGCCACAGTCGGAACGCAGCCTGCTCTTATAGCAGCAGTACTGGCACTTTATCTACAGTGGTTGTTATTGACAACGTGTTTATGTTTAAGAGTTATAGGTCAGTGCTGCTAGTTGTTTAACTTGCTAATCTTACAGCAATCTCTGCAACGCAAACGTCATTTGGCACGGGATTTTTCTTCGGTTTGCGCTTTAAAATGCTAGATGCTAAAAAAATCAACAACTCCACAGCAAGACAGTCGAAATAAATCGTTAAGTCATTTCCATTTATTACATGACAAAAGGATGCATATCTCGACGTGGCGATAAGCAACATGCATCACGCATTTTTGGCCCAACAACTGTTCGTGCCACGTTTAGCAGAATCAACTATCTTTATTAATGTGTAATAACTGATTATTTTTCGGACGGACTGCTGTGAATATTTGTTCTGCTGCATATCTACACTGTGCTTGAGCTTGAGTTTATGCTTCGATGTTCAGTTTTTCCCCTTCAGATTTCATGGATCCATCAATAATCCAAATAGTCTAGGCTCTGACGCGTCAAAATAGCTTCAGACCATCACACTACCATCATGTTTTAATTAATTCATAGTGTTGCTGTCTCTATAAATCGGAAGTCACCAAGATGAGTTTTTGATGAATGTGAGATGGATCTTTGAGGTCTTTCGATCAGCAGTTGTTCTGGCCTTGAAGTTCTTGTAATGTCATAGAAATTTTAGCCCAGTCTCTTTCTTGTGGTTGAATCATCAACTTTGACCTTAACATGTGAGTGAAAATCGCAGGGCTTCTTTGGTTCTTCTGTGACTTCCTGGATGAATTGTCAGTGAGCTCTTGGACCTATAATGAGAAAACTCAGCTTTTATGACAATAAAACAAAAATGATGAATTAGAGGAAGTTCTGGATTTCCCAAGAGGTCAATTAATATCTAACTTTGGGCTAAGTTGCTAGCTTTTTTCCTTAATTCCACACTTGGGCAACAAGGTTATTGCATTTTTTATATATCAAACTATGATTACAAAGACTTTGATATGGAATCCCAACATTTTAAGTTGGGTTTGTACACTTAGAAGATCTACTGTATGACCCACCTCAGTGAAAAAGACATTTTGCAGCTTGTATCCACGTTTCCTGTCTTCTTCCTGTCTGCCAGGAGCAGCATCACTCCGTGCCGCGGTGGGAGCTGTTCAGATCTCTCACTTTGCCTGTCGAACCTCAGCAGGATCACTGCAGAGACGGCCAGAGTTTCTATTGAACCCATCAGCAACCTGCCAACAGAGCAGACATGGCAGTTTCTTCAACAAGTGTGAGTTAAGGACATTTTTTCATTATAACTCATTACAACTTTAAAAACTCAAACCCTTGGTGAAAAATGGAGAAAAAGAATATGTCTAGTTGAAATAATACTTCTACTCTGCTTCTGTTAATAAATGCTTATATTAAAAACTAAAAAGTACAATCAAGCATAAATCGACAAAAACAATATACATAAAGCAAATAAAAAAACATTAACAAAATGCTACATCAAAATGAAAATGTAGCCAACCGACTAAGAACTATAAAACCTTAACCAAGAAGAAACTGTTTTAAAACGGAAACTCAGTTTATAAAACCAAAATAATTTGACAACTAATATTTTCGTCACTAATTTTTTCAATTTTGTTTTGTCGTTATGTTGCGATTCAGGACAACTGCACTGTTAAAGTGTTACTTACATTTAGGGCCCCAGAGAGACGTGTTGTTATTCTCAAAGCTATAAGATCATACAAGTCTTGATGAAAAAGGCTCCTTACTTTTTATGGAGCAACTACTGCAGCAGTGCTGGAATAATCCTAAACCTTCTGGTCCATCTACAGCAGGTGAAGCATAAAGAAACGGTTGCTTGTTTGATCTTCATGTCAGAACGATGCCTTTGTGGTGGCTCCTCATTTTTTCCAGTCTTACTCATGTCCAAGTTGAGAAACGTTAAATGCCTTCTGACTGTCAGCATGTCTCACTCACAGTTTGCGTTCTGATCACCAGCCAACACAAACGGCAACAACCTGTCACTTTACATCGACTCGGCCTCTGAACAGAAAACACGTTCATTCTCACGAGTAAAATGGTTCTGCTTTTCTCATCCAGATTTTTCACAGAAGAACCAGATAGGTCTTCTTGATTCTTATTCCGAGCAAGGTTACAGATATACTTTAATATCCACTTGAAAAAGCAAGTGAATCTTTATATTTGCTATATTAAGCAAATATTACTTTCAGTCTTGTGATCGAAACGAGTTTCTGTAATTTTTATTATAGAGCTATCAAATATTTTACCTAATATTTAAACCACGTTTTTATTCTGTGAAATTACTTTGCATCATATAGACCCTAATCATTTTCATATTATATAAATACATATTATATAAATATATATACACACTTCATAAATCTTCCCACATTTTAAATGGTAAAATTCTTTTCAATTACATTTGGCCTTTAGATCAATCAGCTCGTGTGGTCAATCTGATTTAACTTTTCAAATAATTTATTTTTAGACATTTTTGCTCTAATTTTAACATTCTGTAATTTTTCTAATCATGAGGTAAATATGGACAAGAAGACAAGATAAGAACCTATGTAAAAAAAAACAACTTGTTAATTATAATTGGTGTGTGTGTGTGTGTGTGTGTGTGTGTGTGTGTGTGTGTGTGTGTGTGTGTGTGTGTGTGTGTGTGTGTGTGTGTTGGCAGTGACGGCTGAGGAACTATGGAAGGGTGTGTTGGCTGAAACCGGAGCCGGAGGCAGAAAGGGCCGAGGGAAGCGAACCAAACGCAAAATGAAGAAAGACCTTAATCGTGGACAGGTGATCGGAGAAGGTGAAACAACATCTGTTTGTATTTGGAAAATGACTCTTGAAGTGTGTGTGTGTGTGTCTCCTGGTTCTTTCAGATATAAACATGAGGTTGCCTACATGATTTTCTCCTTTCAAATAGGCTATAATTTATCCTCCTTGGCTTTAGAGAGATGCTTCTAATAATTTGGCACTTATGCCTCTAACTAATGCTAACAGACAGCTGATGGACTCTAGAATATTCATAAGCCAGTCTGAATGAATGAATTGCAGCTCTTTGCAGATAGGAAAAATGACTTTTTGTTCACTCTTTATAGGATTTGGAGTCATTTTTCCTCACTTTTCTTTCACTCTCTCTCTCTATATCTCTCTCTGTTTTTGGTCTCATTTTGATCTCATTTTTGTTAAATATCATGTATTCATTAGCCTAATTCTCTGTCTACTGCAAAATAAATACAAACGCTAAATATTTCAAATAAATCATTGCCTCCCTACATGTTTGAAGTTCTGTTGTTTATTGAACAGATGTCCTTGTTCTCGTCTGTCTTTAGGTCGGGGTGGTTTTTTGTGGCCCGGTCTGAATTCTCCTGTATTAAAAGACGGCGCCGTGCAGAGCTTCAGCCGAAGAAGCGACACCGAGCAACAGGAAGTTCAAGCTGAACTAAGTAAAGACACACATTGACACATATTAATTTTTTTTGTCTGCTTCTGCAGACTTAGTATTGAGCTAAAAATCACAGCTACTTTGTTGCCGACCAGAGGTGGAGAGGTGGATAAACATTGTACTCCAATAAGAGTAGCAATACTTCAGCATATTTTTACTCGCGTAAAAGTATTTAGTAGATATCCAAGAAATGACTCAAGTAAGAGTTTAAAAGTATTTGGTAAAAAAAAAAATGCTGTATCTGATCAAAACATCAATCATTTAATATTTAGAAATTCCATAATCGGATGGACCAAAATGTATTTTATGTTGTAAATGCATTTTTGTATTTTACAACCTAAATGAAAATAATTCATATATATAATAAGATATGATTACAAAATAAGGCATTTTACCTGGTTTTAGTGTAATACTTATGAAACTGTAACAAAACCTGCAGGTGTGGTGAATTTCTTGGTTAAGACATGTTTGTTCTTAATTCATTGAAGTAACTCCAGAAATTAAAAGTAGTAATACTTTGTAAAAAAAAAAATAACTCAAGTAAAGTATAAAAGTACAGAATAGTAAAAAATACTCCTAAAAGTAATCCCCCCCCCCGAAAAAGTTACTCAAATAGATGCAACTAAGTAGAAGTAACTAGTTGCTACCCCACACAAACCTGTGTAAAATTGTTACCATCATTTAATGCAGTGGAAATTTTCTTTTAATGAAACATGAGGAGAAAAACAGCAGGGAGGGAGAAATGAAGTCTTCAATTTGAGAAATTGAAGCACCGCTGGTGTGAGAAGTTTCCAATTTGTTTCCACTGTGATCTCATTAGTTGGCTGTAATCACTCGCCTAATTTGACAGTGACTGAAAGCACCTTTGACGTGTCTCGCGTCGAGCCGCTCAAAGTGAGACGTTCGTCTGCTTTGTCTCCCCGCAGTTCGGCAGAGGGACGAGTGGGAGAAGAGGAGGAGGATGAAGGTGAAGAGAGAGAGAGGCTGGACCGGAAGCTCCTTGGGGGGCATCAGCCTGGGGCAGCCTGACCCCGGGCCCTATGGAGGTAACCTGTCCGCTTTAGGGCCGTAACTGACGATTCATCGATTCATCGGATAAAGAAATTGACACATTGTGCTGATTTTTAGTTTATTTTAATTTTTTAAAAAAGAAAATGAACATTTTATTGCCTAAAATGTCATAGCATAGTATTCCTTTAGTTTTCTTGATAATTTGTAGCACAAAAAATAAATACTTCCAAAATCAATTCTGCTCGACTTAACGACAATACAGTGTAGGGCTGATCTGTTGACTATTTTTTGGATTAAGTGATTAATAATTGGAAAGCATAAGGTACGTAATAGAATTTTTTTTCCAAAAAGTGAAACTTTGAAATTCTGAGGAGTTCTGGGAGGAGTATAATTACAGACAAGGAAGGTTTTTATTAACCTGAAATACAAAATGTACATACTTTTTTAATTTCTGGCTTATTTACTCATCTAAGTATGTTGGTCTTTTTCAGTTGGCCTGTTTTTGAATCTGTATGCTACACAATTAAGCGATTGCTAGATTAGTTGACGATTATTTCAATAATCGATTCATAACGATCAATCCGATTAATCGATTCAGCCCTACTCTGCTATTGCTTTTATTTCCAACCACAAACAACCTGGAAATGAATAGAAATTCCTACTTTGAGTACCTTGCAAAATTCTTTACATGCATTAAATTTTTACATTTTGTGTTACAACCACAAACATTGTATTTCATCAGGATACTTTTTTAGTCATATTTTGTACAAACTAGAACCAGTGTGTTATGCAATTCTTTAGCACAACTACATCATCAAGTCTTGGTACTTTTGCAAAGATGGCGTAACCTCTGCAAAACGACATGCACTAGGCGACCTGCACTAAAACCCCAAGCACAGACACTCCAGTCTAAAAGCGACATCTAAGCGCAGCCTGAGTGCAGACTGGATAATCATCAGTGAGTCCACATCATGACACAAACAAGGCTCAGAGGCACAGCTCACTCTCGGACAGACGCGCCGAGTGGCACAGGAGGACGTGGAAATAACGGCAGCGGTGGGACGAGAGGGAGACGGATGAGGCAGCAGAGGAGTAATAAGGGGCTGTGCAGCTGTGTGTGGGAGAGGAGGAGTGACAGGTCAGTATGGGAGCCCATTATCAGTGATGAAGATGAGGCTTCGACTCAAGCGTCAAGTGGGACGATTTCCTAATTTAGAAAGACGTTTCTGTCCTTCCGTGTTGATTTAGATGGGTTTTCCCCTCCCTTTTCACTTTCCCTCTGGTTTCACACTTTGCGCTTACATCACACCCCGAGGTTTTCTGTCATTTCTGTTTCTTTGCTTGTTCTTTTCAGTCTTCATCTAAACTTTTTTTTTTCAATCCATTAAACCTTCATAATTCACACATTTTCAATCTTTCTTTGTTCTCCTTCAGGACTGACTTTCTTGTTGCATTCTTTTGAACCTTCAAGTTGTTTCCACTTTGTTAAAAGCCATTTATACTATGTTGGCGTTTGGTTTGCATTGACCGCTGTAAAATATTAAAGCAATTGTTGGTGTTCTTTCCATTTTAAGCTATTACTGTATTAATTGTAAAGGTTCTTCCAGGGACAATAAGGAGCTGTTGTAGTTTATTAGTGTAATTATTGTAGGTTTCATTTAAAACCTTTGAATGCATGCAGTGAACCGGTCAGGATGGAGTGTACAGAGAACATTTCTCATCTCCATGTTGTCAGCCTGACCTCATAGCTGAAGGTTTAAATTAAAAACTATTAATTCTGTTTAGTCGGCGTCAAACGTAAGAAAATTCACGCTTGACTCAGTGGCTGTATTGGGGTTTGGTCATGGACGGACACACAGATATAAAGTTGTGTGTCACCAGAATACAAATATATTAAGACATTTGAAATGAAAGAACTAATTGATGCTAAGTGAAAGTGGTCAAAGAACAGAAACTTGAGGAACGCCTCAGCTGATGTTTATTTACCCAGATTTATAATCGCCAAATGATTCAAAGTGGAGCCAAATAACACAAACCAGACAATGCTGCCGGTTTTACAAGGCCCAACAGTCGGCATGTCATGAGGAACTAAGTTACATACAGGTGAGCTTTTTATGCAACCAAATGGTTGGACTGGATTTTATTTAGGGGTGTTGGAGTAAAATGTCTTTCACATTTTTATTGTAAGAAACTTGTCACACTCGTATGTTACCTTATGTTTGTCTATAACACAAAATCACCTCGAAATACACTGAAATTTGTGGTTGTAACTGAACAAAATGTGTAAAATCTCATCAGGTTTGAATAAATTTGCAAGACACTGTATATATTTGCTCACACACACAGACGCACGCACACACACTCTAGTTGTTATTCTCCCCAACACACAAACAATGGATGCAGTTGCATTAAAAGCTGGTTTGCCTGTGTTCAGGTCGGCTTCTATAAAGGCGGTGGGACATTCCCCCCAGATGACAGATGTGTGCTGATATTGTTTGTTTTCTTTCTCTCTCTTTTTTTTTTTTTTTACACCTCCATGGTTTTATGTTTTTAATTCCGCCTTTGTTTGTTGTTAATTGGTTAGAAGTGAGCAGATTGCCGTGGGGAAACGAACATCCTTCAGAAGTCACTGAAAATAAGAAGTGCAAACTTGTTACGCTGCTGCAAAGGCTTCTGGGCATTTGTCCTGCTAGCAGGAGGCCCATCTAATCTGTTAATCATGTTGGGATGTGTGTTTGACTTTCAAATCGTTCTCTTTTTTTCCCCTGTGTCTTGGCAGAAACCTATGAAGGCTTTGATTCTCGAGTCATTGAGGTGAGTCTTTTTTTCGTTTTTAACTGAACAGATTACAAATGTACACAAGTTTGATTTAGGGCTGATTGTTTTAGAAAAGTTATTATTTTCATACATTTTATAATCAGGACCATTACAAATTATGCACTGAGTTTGGAATCACATTGTTTTAATCGCACTTTAAAGAACAAAGTAAAATCATACTTGCAAAGCGTAATGTGGCAAAAAAATATTATTAATAATACATTTATTTTTTTATTTCAGCAAAAATGGGCATATCAAAATGTATGCTATTGGTTGATGCACTAATTGAATAAAATGATGGCAGTTCTTAGTTTTGACGGTTTCAGCGACTAGAAAAAACATGATCTGCTGATCACTAATCGGAGCCGATCAGGGGAAACTTCTAACATACATTTATTTGAACATGTCAATAAATTGATTTTGTTTTGAAATTGAAGCACAAATATGACACTAAGCTTAAACATACCCCAGACAAATAAGTCAAATGGAAAATATCACTACAATTCGAGGTATGTATATAAACTAAAGTGAATTTTTTTCACTTGTTTCTGATTGGTTGATTTTGAAACAAACTTTAATGAACCTAAAATGAATCAATAGCAATAGCATTTGGTTGCGGTTATTTTGTACATATTATTCAAGACATGGGTTATTAATTTCTCTTCAATTGTTATTTTGAGATTATGATACAAAAAAGAGTCTTATTATGTCAAAAAAAGTCTGCAGCACATCTTTTTTTCTCTACTATGGTCTGGAACACTACTTGTTTTTTTTTTCATTTACATTTTTCTTGCTTAAAGTCTTACGTTTCGTGCAGTGAAAATCAGAAGGGAAATATTATCTGTATGAAGAGAGCTAGATTAAGTCTTTGAAAGTAAAAAAAAAAAAACCTAAAGAGAACCGTGACAGATTCTAATCTTTCCGGTTCTGTTCAGGGTCACTGAGCAAAGGAAGCAGAAAGTCGAACTGAGTGTGAACTGTCTGACGTTTTTCCCCTCGGAACAAAGACGGTCAAAAGTTTCACCCGAAATTATCAGAGCAAAAGTAAAAGGTTTTGTTAAATAAGAAAAGAGAAGGTGTCTGTTTGGGAAACTTCTCTGAGTTTCTGTGATGAATCTTTAATATTTCAACTCCGCTGCACGAGTTAGCAGACCTGTTTTTTTTTTTTCATCTTCGCAGACACACAGACATGATGCCATTTTGGAGTCCTACTAATGTATTTCTAAAATCTCTGAAATACTAACATTAAGACTCACCGTAGCTCTGTTTTTGTGGCGTTATTTAAGATGCAAAACTCTTCTTTGCTTTACCCTTTGTACCTTAATAGGTACAATATTAAAGGGGTAAAAATAATAAGCTAAATAAAACATGCACAAAGTTACTTGTCGGCACAAACACAAAGTTTTATAGTACTGCTATAAAACTGCTGCTCCACACACAGACTTTTTAACTGCTCTGTTCTACTTTAAATAAACTTGTTTTTCCGTTTCTTACCTGAGCTGTGAGTAAGAAATGGGCTATGCTAAAAACACCTCTACTCAGTGGGATCTCAACTTGTCAGAATATCCATTTTCCTCATCACTACAACTGTTTTAAAAAATAATTTTATCTTTACAACATTCCCACAGAAAATGTATATTTACATTTTAATGAATTCAAAGAACATTTTTATTTTGAAGCTTCCTTCCTCACGGAAGATGATTTTGTCCAGAATGCATCTGACCACCTATTTAATCCACCTGTCACTTTAAATTGAGAAGTTTAGTCCTTATCTAAATATATTTTGTTGTATTTTTTTATGTTTTAAAACTAAGCCAAAGAAAATATTCTAATATGCAACCCTTATAAGATGTTGCAAGGAAACTTCAATCTTCGGTCTATGGCTGAATGACTTCACTCTAAGACCGAAGACAAAATGGCTGTGTGTGTGCATGTGTCTGTTGGATGACATATGGGTATGGTACTCTCTGCGGACAGTTCATTTAGATTCTCTCTTCGTCATGCAGAATCTCCCCTTAATTAAATTAGCACTAATGGGCCCTGGTGAGCTGGTGGGATCTCTGCCACAGGGTCACATATACACACACCAAACACCCAACTATGCCTCTGTGGCTCTTCTTCACACACAATATCCTTCTGTAGGAAATAAGCTGTGCATTATTCATGGTTACTGCACAGCTGGATGTCATTTCTAAATATTTTATGTAGATTTCTCTGGTGCTCACTTCTTCTTCATGATGATCATTTCTAATCACCTTTTACTCATGTTTTTTTTAATCTACTCCATAAATGGACATTAATTTGTGTGGGTGTGTTTCGCATTGATAGTCTTCCCCAGTTTTCCTGCGCGCACTAATAAGAGCAGTGTCACAGACATTAGATTTTCCCTTGGAAGCCGACAGTCACTTTTATGGTGCCATCACCTTCTATAAATACACCCTTCATGGGGATGAGTGTGTGTCTGTGTGTGGCACTATAAATTCAGGCCTAATGAAATGGAAGAGGCTTACTGGAAAAAAAAGGAGGAAAAAAAGAAAGGGCTTGTCTCCCAAGGACGATGAGGCTGCATTAGTGAGCAGATCCAGCGGGAGAAGAGGAAGCGGGGAGGGAGACGGATGAAAAAGCGAGAGGCGGAGCAAAGCCTGTGAATCTGAGTTTGGGAAAACAAGGGGACATAAACCACAAGGCTCAAAATTTTGGGGTTTTGACTGCAATTGGAAAGTTTGAGAAACATCAGATTTTTTGAAGTAGCTGTTGATGCTTACTGGCTCAGGGCAACACAAATGGCGCTCTTCTTTTAAGCTCTTTTTGTGCAATATTAGAAATTCACCAAAATATGCAAACTATCCCTTAAACATTTAATTGCCTACAATAACACAGCATTCCTTAAAAATGTCTTTGGTGTCTCCTGAGCTCAGGATGAGCCCAGCAAATACCATGGACAAATAGCGGGGAGGAGGAGACTAGAGGGTTGTCCCGTCAGACTTTCAGTTCCCAAAACCACCAAAAAAAAAACCATACCACCATACACATAGCAAAAAGCTTGCTGGGGTCTAATGGATCCCATCTCTTAAGACTGTGGGAGGGTTAATGTACAAAATATGTAGAAAATGTATATTTTTTCCAGAGTTTTGGCTTAATTACCACTCTGAGGGTGGTGTTCTTTAAGCAGTAGACCTTTTTTGGGTATGTGCACGCCAGTTAACAATTAACCTATTACTAAATTAGTTAATGATTGTTTCAATATTTGATTCATCACAATTAATCCAATTAATCATTTCAGCCCTAATAGCAGACTGGCTCTTTCATGTTTCACTGCACTTTACTCACACTAATACATCAGCAGCAGTGATTGTACCACCTACGTCTCTGATGGCTCCATGACCCTGGCTTGGGATTACTCTCTTGGATCGCTTTAGGAAGCAGCTGCACGCTGTTGTCTACTTCTGCACGACTTCATCTGGCTGTTGGCTGCCTGGGACAATGTGGCTGAATGGGATTCTTTAGCACAATGATCTCTGTGGATTTCTAGGCAGGTGAAACAACAAAGACATTACTGAATCTCAAAGACTCAACTTGTTTTTCTTCTTTTTTTAATGAGTTGTTTATCGATACTTCCCCAGCTTTTCCCTCTTTATCATTAAGCTCCATGCATTAAAATTTGTGGGATTTTCTATGAAAGCCTATTGCTCGAAAAACCCAAAGTAGATGATATTCATCCAGCATGGCAGTTTCAAGAAAGATGCTAGAGTATGGCACTGTGTTCTTGTTCTTATTTCTGTTTGAGAAGTCTGAATTGGTTGTCTCCATTGCTTGTTGCTCAAAGCTAGAGCAGGGAGAGGAGCACAACAGAAATGGCAACCAACTCACCTACTGCCTGCACATGGTGAATGTGATGAGGCGCAGCTGGCTGCTCGTTTTTCAAACTATCGATCTCCAAACAGGTCTTTCCTGTGGGCCTCAATCCTGGTTTTCCTGCTTCCGTTCTCCAGGATGCACCTTCCCAGGCCGCCAACATGCTCCCACCATGATAATAAACCATTTGTACCTCACCGCGTTGTTTTCACTAATTGTTAAAACAGTCGGGCAATTCTGACTCGATGCCAAGCCTACTGCACGTATGAAACCTGTGCCAAAAACCCTTAAAAGACCACTCTAATTCTGTCTGTTTCCTGACACCACGCTCCTAATCCTTTGTAAATGGAACCTAAAGAGAAGATGCACATAATTAATCCTGCATTAAGAGTTATAATTGAAAAAAAACCCTTCATTTTACCATGATTTTGGTCTTGTTTCTAGTACAAATATCTTCGTACACTTAAAATGAAACAAATACGACAAGTAACTTTTCAGCTAACTGTAGGAGCTTGTTTTAAGTGAATAATTTCTTAATATTAATGTAGAACTACTAGTTAGAAGTGAATCTGGTAGTGGAACAAGAGACTTTGTTTCAAAATCAGTTAAAATGTGAGAAAAATATCTTTTTTCATAGGTAGATTATTTTCCTTATAGCTTGTACTTTTATCAATCTTAAGGAATTATTCAGTTATAAAAAAACCCTCCTTTATCCTGCTGAGAAGTGACTTGTCAGTTATATTTGTTGCATTTCAAGCACACCAAGATATTTGCCCTGGAAACTAGACCAAAAATGCTTGGGGAGATTTTGTGTTTTTGCATTATAATGTTTCAAACTTAAGCATTGTAAAACGGTCTTACTAATGTTTTAAACTACTACACATCTTGACTTTTTATTGTATAATTATTAATCCTGTAAAGCCCTAAGTTCCTTCCACTTTAAGGTACATTATCTTTTAATGATCAGTGTAAATATTTTATGACTGCCAGCGAATTTAGGTAAAGCCAAAAGTTCCATACCTGGATGGGGAAATTCTATAAAACATTGTCATGCAAAAACTCATTTAAAGCCCAGTGATGTCACAGAGTGGGGCAGCATTTAGTTAAAAATAATACATCACAAACATCAGGCTCCAAGAAAAGAGAAAGCATGTCTGGCACGCTCACAAAGTAGTTTGTTGAAAATGAAAGAAAGGGATGACAGAGTTAAAGTGAAACGAGATGAAAGTGATGTTCATGGCCTCCCTCCAGGTTCACCAGCCTCTTGGACTGGATTCAGTGATTTCATTAACGGAGATGGAGCCTTGTCAGTGGTAGAACAAGTTTTTTTTTGTTTTTTTTTCTCCCTGAAGTTAAGAACCTTGAAAGTTTGGTTGCAAAGAAACAGCTGGCAGAAAAAAGAGAAATTTTATGTGCACTTTTAGACGAGATGGGCTGCTTCTAATCTTGTGGTAAATTTAGACTGCTGCTGCCAAGCACATTAAATTTGATCAGAAAAACTATAAAATCACAGGGCAAATAATAGTAGGTAAAGTAGAACACACACACTTGCACACACACACACAGCAGTTTTGTATTTGAAGCAATATTTACATACAAGATTAGTTGATGTTGAGGAAAAATACCTGCGTGTATTACACACGCTGTTTGCGTTTGTATCATTCTCGGTGTTTTATAGTTTTTGTTTTACCATTTAAGAGAGTGTTTTAGATTTCCAGATGTTAAAGGAGACCTTTTCTGCAAATTTATACTTTTATTTCTCTACCACTTCTAGAAAGTGCTTATAAAATCCATCCGTTTTTCAGGCAATAAGTACATTTTTATTTTTTCTATTTTTGATGTCTGAAAATTGAGCCATTTCAAAAACCGGATTAGGCAGCAGCGAGAGCAAGATAGAAACATCCTCCCACCGGCGTTCTGTCGCTCATCCGCCTTAGAAAGAAAAAAAAAAATCTCTAGCCCATCTGCTGTACTGCTAACGCGCCGCCAAAGCCCATGCATCCTCACCTAAAATGGCAACTGCAGCCAGGAGCTCCTCATCGTCTTCACAGGCGTCAGCTCTAGTAGCCACAGGCAACACTGAAACGTGGGAATTAATAACTTGATGGAATGTGGTTTGCGAGATGCGTCTGAAACGCCATCTGTGCGGAAACCTCTCCGTTTCTTTATCCTTGACCTCAAACGCAAACTTGGCTACAAAACAAAATGAGAGGTGGCAAATGCCCACAACATCCTGCATCTAAAAAGCGCTCGTAGATTCCTGCGAAAACATCAACGACAAGCATGTATTTAGAGATGGAAAACCAAGAAATCATGTAGATTCTTATTTTTAACCATGGAAGCCGAAGCATCCAGGACCTCCTCGGTGTGTTTGTGTGTGTTTTTGTGTGTCCTGCAGGATTGTTGTAGGAGTGTTTTGGCGTTCTACGCTACCCTGACCCCAATCCTTCGTCTGTGGCCCCATTGTTAAAGTATAAACCCTTCACTGAAATGTGCTTGTTGCATAAGTTGTGAAGCTGAAGGCGAAGCTAAACTTTGGAGCTCCATCAGAGGAGATGCAACACTTTCCTGCCACTTGTTCCCTCTATCTAGCACGCAGGCGCTGGAGCAGGCCAGGATTTGTAGCCGAGTTGAGGCAGCTCAAAGTACGAGCCGATCTATGAAAAAAAACATAAGACGGTAAATACAGATGTACACTAGATTTTAAATTTATAGTCTTATCATTATCAGACTATAAAAATGAAGTGGCGTCAGGTTTGAGTGGTTGTAGGATTTTTCTTTTGATGTCAGCAAGAGACCAGGAGCAATTTCTCCAGCTAGTGCTAGATTTGCGTGCTTATTTATGTTCTGTTTATCCATAATATCCAGCGCTATACTCCGCCTCCTGCTTTTGGAACGGTCTCTGGTCCAAGTGGACTGATGCATTGGAACTGCATCAGAATTCACTTCAGCCGTAGGTGGACCAGAGTTGGATTGCGTGTTCACACCTCCTTAAACGGACCAGACTTTCTAGACGAACAAACCAGAGTTCGATTAAAGTGGGCTAAATAGAGCTGTTGTGTATGCGCTATTACATTCAAGCTGACTGAGAACTCTGAATAATGTCTTAGGTGAAAGGCATTATTCATTAATTAATTGGATTAGTGTAATAATCCAATTAATTAATAAGTCCATTATAACATCTTTAAATGTATACGCTAACCAGAGCTCTAATTTTCCTAATGAACTCTGTTTAATGTGCTGATTTTATGTATCACTGTGGACACTGAGCAGCTTGGCTGCTCAAACTATAACCCAGCATCCCGTCTCACTCTGTGTTTCTGTGCAGGTGTGTGTGTGTGTGTGTGTGTGTGTGTGTGTGTGTGTGTGTGTGTGTGTGTGTGTGTGTGTGTGTGTGTGTGTGTTAGTCGTGTACTTTATGCTGTTTTCCTGGGAGTCAGCAGCTTGCCTGTGTGTCATCAGGACGCACAAACTCATGATTTCATAAGTCACGCTCTTTTTTTTCTTACCCCATGGTTTTTTGCTGTAATGCACGTCTGCATGTCCAGCTGCACAGAAAAGCTTCTTCACAATACTTTTTACCAAAACCATGTTGTTTTACTTAGTTTTTATGCATCTTCTGTGTTTTGTCACATTGTGGCTCTCTTCTTCTTCACCTAATTTGCAGGTTAAGTTAAACCAAATTTCGACCCTCAACTTTAGAGATTTTTTTTCTCCTCACTTCTGTGTTGTTTTCCTCATTTTGTCTGTTTTATCTCTTAATTCTCTTACCTTTTTTTCTTTCTTTCTGTTTGTCCTCCAACTCTCCTCTGCACAGCTTCTTCAGATTCTGTTTTTCTTAAACTTTCATTTGTCTTTCTGGCATGTGACTGCTGCCCCCTGCAGTTTCAACTGAGCACTGCAGGGACATAATCAACGGCCAGTACCATCAGCCCAATTTTAAGCACATTTATGAAAGATGGAGCAACTTCAGAAATACATGCTTTTGTCAGCTGACTATCATTAAAGTAAAGTTTTGGACCTCATTGACTAAAACAAAGAAATAGAATGCAGTGGATTTATTACAAAAATGTTGCATTTAAATTTTGAAAACTAATGGATTTGGAATTCATACGCACATTTTTTCTGTATGTCTTAGATCAAAGTACTATTTTGACTAGAAAAATTCAGCACTTCATGAAATATCAGTGCAAATGTCATAATCCTGCAGAGACCTTCTGTACCTCCACGTCTAATTTCTCTTTCTTTCTTTCTCTCTCTCTTTCTTTCTTTCTTTCTTTCTTTCTTTCTTTCTTTCTTTCTTTCTTTCTTTCCTCTTTTTTTATAAATACAGTCTTTACGTGTTGCCAGGTCACATTGTGGGTTTGCTTTTCTTGGATTTTAGGTGAAGAGTGTGTTCAACATGACGGCCAAGGAGGGTAGGAAGAGATCCATCAGCTGTTTGGTTGCTGTAGGAAATGGCAATGGAGTGGCAGGTTTGATCCTTTTTTTTTTTTTTAATTAATTAAAACTTAAACAAGTCGGGCAGTTTGACTCTGAATGTTGTTTAGTAGTCGACAGAATTTTTAAAGCAGACACATCACAGCAGATTCCTTGTAAATCTTGACATATGCTTTCTTTTCTCTTTATTTTTTTCTTTTAATGTTGAAAAAAAAAGTCCTGTAGGGGAGAGAGGAAAGCCGATTTGTAACCCGTCTCTCCTTTCTGTGTCATTAGGCTTCGCTTTGGGTAAAGCAGCAGACAGAAATGCAGCTCTGAGGAAGGTAAGAACTCAAAGCACTTCAGATTTAGGGTCGACTTGCTCATTTTCTCTTTGGGTTTGAATTAAGTATCTAAATATTGTTATGAAACAAAACATTAACCACATTACCTGGTGTTTATTCAAACATTTACTTGGATAATGACCAGGTCATCAGATATTTAAAATGTGCATGTAAATTTTTTTTTTGCCCTACATTTGTGATTTGCAGGCCAAGAACCGAGCCAAACGCCATTTGTACCACATTGAGCGATACAACAACCACACCAGTAAGTTCCTCATCCCAGTAGAGCTGACCAGTGAGTACTGGTTCATGTCCAGTTTACTGCCTGCTTTGTGTTCCAGTTGTTTCCAAGTAGCATAATATAGAACAGATCCGACTGCTCACTTATTCAAGTACACTTTCAAAGGGTTTTTATAAAAAAATACTTTTCTAATTTATTGAAATTATGACCTGAGTATGACTATGATTTAGGTCTGTAAAGCAGCAGAGTGCAGGCTACAGATAGTCGGGTTAATTGACTAGCTAAAATTATTTTTAGGAGCAGTCTGAATTTTACATTTCAAGCAAATACAGGAACATTTCTTAACTTTTCCAAACTTAATTTCCATGTTTTTCAATGGTAATGTGTTTCTCATCGTCATTTTAGAAGCAGGAATTTAACGTGTTTAAATTTTTCACGCAATTATTCAACGTTTTGCTTGTTCACCTAAAAAAGTCCCGAGCTGGAACCTTTATATTTTGCTTCTAATACGCCCATAAATCTGACGCACAAGCGACAACGTCCACAAACAACAGCAATGGATGGCAAAGCCACTTCTCTCACCACTTAGCCACAAAACATTTTTTTTAATTTTGTGGCTTTTTGCTTATTTTCTCAACATATAGTTTTTGATTAAAAAGCGATTGAGTAATTATTAACTTTGTTAAAAATTTTATTTGCGTCTCTCCACTAATTTACCAGGTTAGTTCGAATACGGTCATGGATACTTTGAGGCGACTAAACGGTCTATACATCTTACCTCTTCTCCTTCCACAGCCCAGGTTTCCTTCCTGTTCTCTCTTTGCTCATAATCTCTTCGACTTCGCTTTCTCCTTTATCCTCTCTGCTGCCCTCTTGAATCACCTTCTCATAGGCTCACAAGTGACATAATCTGAAAAATGGCTTTGTAAGGTAATGAACAAGAATCCGAACGCATTACTTGAACTTTCTTATGGGAAAGCTCCAGTTGGCCTCTTTCGCCACTGCTGGAGAGCAGCAGAAAGATTAATGCGAGTGAGTCATCAGCCTCCGCCGCGCCCACCAGAGGAGAAAGTTAGCTTCCTAATTTGGCACCAAACCAGGCAGTGTGTGTGTGTGTGTGTGTGTGTGTGTGTGTGTGTGTGTGTGTGTGTGTGTGTGTGTGTGTGTGTGTGTGTGTGAGGATCTGTACCCTGCTTGACTTCAGGAACAGTGGTATATTTAATTTTCTCAGGTTCAGCTCTCTCTGTGCTGCCATCTGCAACCTGTCTGTGTGATTGCTTTCTTTTTCACTATTTGTCTCAATGTCTCCACCTCAGATTACTTGAATTTCTTCTTCTGCAGCTCTGTGACCGAGGTTTCTCTCTGTGGAAACAATTCGACCCAACAGATGTTTATGTAAAGGAATACAACTGCAGCAAGAGCCAGTCTGCTGAAATATTGCTTTAAATATAAGAATACCAGTTGTTTAAAATATTTTTGTCGCATTGAAAACGGCGGCCTTTCATTCATTCTTTCAGGTTTTTATGGATTAGACACAAAGAAGTGCAGTTGATGGGAAATGACACAAAGTTCTACGTCTTTCTTTTTCCATTGTTTTTTGCAAACCAGCTCAAGTTTAGTCAGACTGGATATATTATTTTTACGAGGTGTTTTCAATCTGACGCAGACCCTAACTGTAGCACATAACCAAATTTATTGAATGAATTAAATGCCAATTTAATTAATTAAAATTTGTAGTAGTGTTTCAGCTTTTCTGTTGTTCAGAATGACACCAAAAATGCATTTTTCATCTCTTTTTCCATGACAAGTTATATTACTCAAATTTTCCACAAAATTCACATACAATAGAAGAAAATTTTCTCTTTAAGCAAAATACACATTCTGTACTTGAAAGCCTAAACATATTTCTTTCTGTAATGGTGGCCCTTTAAAATGACAACAAATTTTGTCTAGAAGATGTTTATATAAAGTTATATGTTGTCAAAAATTATGCAACACTAGTGTCTCTAAATAACTTTTATTTGGCTGGACTGAAGGCTAAAACGGCCCTTTGAACGGTAAAGTGCTTTGGGATCTGTCGTTGGTTTCGTTTTTTTGGTAAACGTTCCTCCAAAAACAGAATTTTCTGTTCTTTGAATCACTGCTTTCTGTATAAAGTTAAGTGTGTTTATAAGTAGCAGCAGCGTCGAATTTATCAACCCTGCTCACTTTTGGTCTTTGCTTGAAGAAATCCACCGGATTTACTGATATCTTCTATCCGTTCGGTCTGAGAGAGAAATTAGTTCTTTTCTCTGGAAAAATAAAAATCTGTTTCGATTTTCTCACTTTGTCAGATGAGGCCGGACCCCCTGCAGCTACAGCAAATGCTCGTTTCCATGCGGTGAATGAGTCACTGAAGTGAATGTGAAGTTTATATTAAGTTAAATCAACTTTTCGATTCTTCACTGACCTTCCACTTATCTAATGAGCACTAAAAAAAATCATCTTTAGAACATTTGTTTACTCATATTTTTATCTCTGTCCTCATCCATACCCGTCTGCATTGCAGCAGCATCCACGTTTAATATCGAGTTCTTTGATTCACTGGATGTCAGCAGACGCAGGGTTTTCTTCTGAAGCAATGCGTCTGGCAGCACACAGCTCCTCCTGTGGGGAAGAAGAAGCGAGTGAATAAGTAATGGGCTGCAGCTGCTGCAGTGAGCAGGAGGGACATCTGGTGGGCATGTAGAGAACTACAACGTCCAAAACCTTGGGAGGCGGATAAAAACTGCAAAGCAAAGCTCAAGTGCCTGCAAAACACGTGGAGCTCGTTAAGATTTCCTGGATTTGTTTATCACTTATTGGTTTGGCTGCTTTGCTTCCATCTGTCTCTGCTCTGCCGTGCGTCTGATGCAGCTGTTGTTTTTTTCTTCCGCCGACAGTTTATCACGACATGGACTCCAGGTTCAAAAGGACGACTCTGCGCATGAAGAAGCAAAGCGAGGGTTGGTCGGCGTCTGTTTTACCAGAGCTAATTCGAGCCAGATGTTCCACTCTGAACATTTCCATTTAATCATTACATATTCTGCTGTGACTGCAGCTGGAGTTTAATTGCATGTGTGTGTGTGTGCAGGTTACGGTCTGCGCTGCCACAGGGCCGTCATCATGCTGTGCAAGCTGATCGGCATCAAGGACATGTACTGTAAAGTTGAAGGCTCGGTCAATCTCCTCAGCATCACGCGGGCGCTCTTCACCGGGTTGGCCAATCAGGTGAGATCATGTTGGGACGTCAGTAAGAAATGAAAAATTCTCCAAAAATGAATTCACTAGATTTGGGAACAGTTGAACATGCCGGTGACTGGTGTTGATCATTTTTTGCGTCCACTCCATTTGAAAATCCTAATTTAGAATTGTTCATATTTGTTTAGGCCAGTTGAATCGGCCAATGAGAACAGACTCAGACATTTCATTGAAGTACAAAACTGTACTGAGTCAGTTTTTAATGCGCAATTGATTTAAGTATTGATTGGATCCCAAATAAAAACCAGCATATAGCTAAAAGGTAGTTTGCTGATTTTATAACTATTTGATAATTTTGTACTGATGCACATTTAACCCTTTATTCAAAGTGGCAATTAATCAGTCAATGAGAATTTAATATTAAAATACGGAAAGTAGTTTTTCAAAAGTTAAGACTCACATGAAAAGGTAATTCTGTCAGAAAAAAGCAGGAGTTTTCTTATTTTTACTGAGGTTGAATATTAATTTTCCAGATATTTAATCCTTTTTTCCCCCTCTAACAATTATCTAATAATCCTTAACAAATACAACGGCTTTAGTTTGTTTCATATTCCACAGCACATGTTAATTTTATCCGCTGTCCTCCTCTTCAATAAGGGCTTACCCTAAGGTCCATATCGGGTTCATTGTCCTTGTTTCCTCTGGGATCCATTTTTCTGGAAATATAGCATACCATTTCTATGCAGATGACACTCAGGTTTACCTTCCATTAAGATCCAGTGGATCCCCGTCTGTGGATAGGTTACTGAAATGCTTGAAGGCCGTGAGAGCAGAAATGGACCGGAACCTTCTTAGGGGTGACTTTGGACAATGATTTTAAATTCAGTGAGATCAGTGCAGTAGTCCAGTCTAGCTTTTATCACCTGAGGCATATGGGTAAAGTCAAAAGACCACGTTCCTCGTAGGTGAGGGTTAATCATGAGTTCAGAATTCAGCAAACAGGAAGAATGAACTGATATGAACTCATCACGCCGAGTTTATATTTCATTCAGCGGCTGACTGTTTCTTTCAGAATGACTAAATGTAGTTTTTAAATGTTTAAATATTCCAGCACCTCTTTTTCAACCACATATTCCGATTAGATCTCTGAGGATATAAAGATCAAAAGCCTTTAGTTGTTTCTGTGTTTCTAGTCCATTGTCTGCGAAGTCTGCCGGATCTCTAAATGATTTTAAGTCTCTTAAAATTCTCACGTCTTAATTGCTAATTTAATCGATTTCATAAGCCTATTAATCTCACACAGACATAAAAGATAAATTACTCCAGCTATGTTGCAGGAAATTGGCAATTTCCTTCTTTGTCAGAGAAAAGATTTATCTAACTGTTCTCGTCGTCTCAGACCATTATAACTCCTGTGCTTTTATTACAGACCATCATAACTCCTGTGCTTTTATTAATAACTCAAGAGATAAAGCCCTTCCCATCTCCTCGTCATTATTGCATTGCTAAATCTCTTTCACTGCTTGGACCTCCCTTCAGGAAACTCATCAGAAGCTGGCCAACAAAAAGCAGCTCCACGTGGTGGAGTTCCAGGCCCAGCGGGGCCCGATGCCAATGGTGGTGGCCAGCCCGAAAGACGGAGCGCGTCTCCAGCCGGAGTCCGTGGACGAGGTCCCCGACACCAAGCTGCACTGGGACGATGTCCGAGACGCGCAGGGAACCAAACGCTCCATGTGGGTGGGGCTGAAACGCACCGTGTGGTAGAGGAGACCACTGGGTGGACGGTGGTTCATTAAAGCTCTCTGAATGGAGGAATGCAGGAAAGCGAAAGGACTTGTGGAGCCTTTTTTTTTACAGCGTCATTAATCTGAAATTTATCGGGGATTCTCTACTTAAATGTCAATTTAATAAACTTCCGAAAGTTTGTTTGACAGCAAAACTCCAAAGCATCATTGTAGAACAGTCAATAAAAATGTCATAGTCCATGTTTGTGATGTTACATAATAAAGTGACAGTAAAATAAAGTTTCTGTTCTGAGTCTCTCAATTAGATTTTTTAAAATTTATTTTTACTTTAAAATAATTGAAAAAAACAAACTACAGCAGGAAGGAAGTCAAACTTGATGAGAAAATTCTCCGGGTGACGTTCCATCTGACACAATCTGCACTGCTCCACTGCGCACTGACTTAGAAATGCAGTGACCTGACAGACGGCACCACAGGAGGCCACTCATCATTCTTCGACATGTGGCAGCGTCTTCATATGTTGAAGAGTAATGAGCTGCTGCTGAATCTTCAAAATGTAAAAACCTCCAATATAGGTTCAGATTCTCTGGTTTGTTGGTTTGCATTAGAAAAAGCAGAAACTCCGACAGAAATGAACTAGGAAACAATAGAGTTTTGTCTCATTTTATTGAAATGACACCCATCCATCCATCCATCCATTTTCTTTGCACCCTTGTCCCTTGGAGGGGTCGGGAGGGTTGCTGGTGCCGATCTCCAGCTGACGTTCCGGGCGAGAGGCGGGGTACGCCCTGGACAGGTCGCCAGTCTGTCACAGGGCAACACAGAGACATACAGGACAAACAACCATGCACACCTAGGGACAATTTGGAGAGACCA